>BRDA01022843.1:0-13773 GCA_036984385.1 Crenuchus spilurus
TTAGGGATTAATGATTTGATGTCTGTTATTACTAAACCTGTAAAGCTGCTTTGTGACATCAGTTGTAAAAAGCGCTTTATAAATAAAATTTGATTTGATTTGATTATTATTTAGTAGATATTATTTTGAAACATAACCTACTTGACAGTGCATGCAGCACACAGAACGCTAAACAGCAGCAATAACGAGCCGTTGTAGCACACAGAGCGAGGACACCAAATGTTTAATATAATTTAGATCTGATGAACATGTGAACAGTCAGCTTAAAAACATACGAAAACACTGAACCGTGCAGCGTATTTCCTGAGATAATGAATCTCATATATAAAGGACATAACAGGATGACAAAGCAAATTAAGCTAATGAAACAGCACTATGTAAAACTAAACACTTCAGATGCACGTCCTTCTACAAACCAATCAGTGTCGAGTGTAGGAAGACGCACACCACGTAAGTGATGACGACAGTATGTGGGTGTGTCATAATAAAAGTCCTTGGGGAGCTCACTAAAAAGCAGTGTTAAAACAAACCTAACCGGACCAAATGTATAGAAAATAAACACACAAAATGTATACAAAAAATAAAAAATAATGGTTTTTGTATGCCACATGCTATTGTTGTTATTTTGTTCTGTTCATGTCTACACTGTCTAGCAACCTTGACATCTAGCATATGTAAAGATAATATTGCTTAAATTTGAAAGTTATACTAAAGTTAAATATTTCTTTAATGTTGTTGCAGAGATGTTTGCTAGTGTGAATATGAACTGGACAAAATAGCATGAATAGTATGTGTCATACTAAAACATTATGTGAATGTTTTCATGGTTTGATGTCATGTTTTGTAATGTTTGTAATATTAACATTTCAGACATTTCAGGCAATATGTTTTTATTTATTTTTATTTACTTATTTTTATTTTATCTACTATTCAGTTGATGATGTAATGCTTTTTTGTGCTCAGAAATGTTCGTTAAGAAGCACCTTTGAGAGATGCATTAATATGTTATGGAGAAATGGCGTGACCCTCTTGATGGGGGAAGTAAGCCATTAAGTAAGTTATGTAATTGTATGTTTGAGGTATATTTGATGTTTAATAGGTTTAGTTTATGTTGAAATAAAAGTAAATTTGTATACGACCGTCTGTATTGATTTAAATGTGTAAACTGTGGTAGATCAGACCATATTTGTATGACTTGGCTTGTGACTTGCTTATCTTACAGCAGGGACTAGACTTGATTTGCTTGGTTCTCACCACAGTGACTTGGGACTTGCTTGAGACTTGAAGGCAATGACTTGAAACTTGCTTGTGACTTGCACATGAGGGACTTACTCCCACCTCTGAAGACTAGTATCTCAATATGAACTCTACCATTTCTCATCTTCTGTTGATGAATGATTATTATAGTGTTTATCCAGGACAGTAGTATCGCCTTGTCTCCTTTTGGTCTTATACGGTTTCTTCTAAGGAATCTCCATTAAGTCTCCTGAGCCATCATGAGCAGTAGAATTTTCCTCCTTGGACACTGTGAAACATTGCATCAAGGCCATATTTCAGATTTGGTGGTTTGACCTGTAAATATAGCATATGAACATTGATCTTCTTATCAGGACCAAACCAGACCATGATAACTGTTAGCCCTACAGCTGAAGAGTAACAATAATAAAGCAGATCAGTGATAAAAGTTGACATTGATATTATTTGGCTGATGCAATAGAATCAAAGAGAACCAAGTTCCAATGACAGTCAGGAATTCAAGATTCTTTTACAACCCACTGCACCACAGCCCCCCCAACTGTGTGTATGTGTTACTTATACATGCCACCTGTTACTAGAGTGTTAAAGGTTACTGGAGTGATTGGCCAGCCCATTCGGGCAGCTGTTGGAGTGGCAAACCTACACTGTCTGTATCAATCAGTGGAATACCCCATTTCATCAGTCACATTATCTTATTGATTAGCCCAGGAGGCCTTGGCTCGTTGAGGTCAATAGTGTTGTCCATCCAGGCCCAATTGTCCGTAGGCGACAGTCAATAAAATTCACACTTTGTTTTCCAAAGCTGATGCCTGCACTCGAAGCACTGCACAGTGTATGTTTTTACCTTTGTTAGTGGTCAAGAGCGGCTTTAATGAACATGCTGTGTTGCTTTTTGCCTGAGCCAATTTTAGCCCCCATTCAACTCGAGCGCTGTTTGTCAGTTTGAGGAGGTTTAATAGAGGCTCTGTTGCAAAGGCACAGATGCAGAGAGACGACATCTATCAAAGAGAAGTTTCTATCCTTCCCTATCAACTTAACAAAAGTACTAATTTGCCAAGTTCAGCGCTGAAGGCTAATTTAGGTGATATATGCCAAGGCTGTTCCCTCACTAAGAAAAATAGGAAATGTTAGGTCTTGTTTCAGAATGAGAAGAAATTGTTGCAGAAGAACAACCGTTGTCTGGGATTTTCCTAGTCACAAGGCAGTTTTATTGAGACATCCAGAACAAAAACAAAACCAGCCTTTGTTACTCTTCCTTTTTGTATAAGTATACATAAAAAACACAGTGGCCAAAAATGACTCCAGAATGTTTGTTTGTCTACTTATTTCAGAAATTCTGATGGTTTTAACAGTACAGTAAAAATGCTGGAACTTGTCTCGGCGTACTAAGGCCGATGATCACACTATGATCAGAGGATCACAAGTTCGAATCTCAGTGGTGCTTTCCATCGACAGCCAGGGCCTGAGAGAGCAAAGTTGGCTGTGCTATCTCCCCAGTAGGGCTGCCATGATTAGTCGACTAGTCATGATTATGTCAACTATTAAAATCCACTGCTGCGTCTGCCTTTCTGTCTTTGATGGACATGCGCAGTAGTGGTAACCGGGGTAGCCCGTGGATGACGTCACAGGACGTTATACAGACAGGCTCTGCTATCATGGCTACCCGGCAACGGAGCTCAAAAGAGTGGGATCGTTTTAAGAAAATGAAAGAGAAACATGTGCAGAACTTGTCTTCCACGGCAGCACAACTGCGATGCACGAGCACCTGAAAAGGAAGCCTGTTGTGGCTGATTGTGACAATGATGAAGAGGGACCGTCATCTCGGTAAGCTAAATTGCTAGTTAGCTGTTAAAATTAAAAAGAGAGTTAACTTGCTGCTTACTCATATTTACAGCTGTAAAAGTGAACATTAGCGATGACGATTTGATTCATTAGCCTTAGCACACATTCATGTGTTTTCTGTAACCTTATAACAGTCATGTGTTTTAATAGCAATGCTAATGTTTTCTAACGCTACGTTTCAGTGCTACGTTTACACTTTATGCTAAACAGTTACATAATTGTTTGTTCCAACAAGCTGCATATTTCATTAAAGGTTTAATGAACTATGGTCTTAATTGTTTTTATTGTTAGTTAGCATATAGCTGAAATCTAATGACGGTTATATAATAGCAGCAGCATTCTAGTGCGATAAGCTGTATGTTTTATATTCAGTTAACGTATGATCCGATTAGTCGACTAATCTTAAAAAATAATCTCGGATTAGTCGACTATAAAAATAATCGTTTGTGGCAGCCCTACTCCCCAGCACTGCTACTGTGCTCAGGCCAATGCTCTCCTCCTAGCACTCTGGCTGCCCAGCAACAATGTAGTGGCAACAGTTCAAAAAGAGATGGTGGCTGACTTCACATGCACATTGCACATGCATTAGAAGAGGCCTTCTCCCTCCCAGAGTCAGGGACATTACAAGTAATTGGGAAAGTCCTAGCAGATGAGTGGGTGATTGGCTACCACTGCAAAATTAGGTAAAAATAATAATTAAAAATGTAAATAAATAAAAAAACCCTTGTGAAAATGTGGTCACCACAGTGGCTTTTCTGGCTGCCAGATTCAAAAATACATGCAGTAAATGGATTGTCTGTATTCTGGAACAGGATGTCCACTTGTGTCAATGTAAACAAGTGTCTAAGCTTCCATCTTGTTACTGAGACTTGGCTAATCTGCTGGTCATGTAGAGTGCAGTGTGTAAGTGTTACAGGTATGTTCATTTGTTTTTTGGCTCTGTTTCAGCACACTGGATTCCACGTCCACATGGAGAAACTACAGCATGTTTTATAGACTTCCCGCATTTTAGGAAAGCAGATATCATGGACAGCTGGTTACTCTCAGCAGTTTCTTGGACAGCTGTGTGACTGTATGATATGCTGTATGAGATCACTCTCGAACAAATGTAGCACTTGAATCAGAAACCTGTTGCTACAAACTGACATAAGACTGGAATAATCTGGATAAATCAAAACACTAAAGATGACAAAAATCTTTTGAAGATGGTGAAATAGCTCATATTCTCCATGATGTAAGAAGGCTTAGAGAAGAAGACATCAGCATGACTACTGTATGATGTTCTATGTGTAACTCCTATGGAGACTTCCACCAATTTCACAGTAGAGATGTACTGTAAATAAAGTCATTCAGAGTGTTATAATGTTAATGTGGAATGTAGATTAATGTACTCAGATGATTTATAGTTGTGGGGATAATAACCATGGGATGCATTATCCTTAATATAAATATAGCCATTTAAATAATTATCCAAAACCACTAGTTATCCTACACATATCCTCTGGGTGGGCGGCACGGTGGCTTAGTGGTTAGCACGTTCGCCTCTCAGCGCTGGGGTCTTGGGTTCAAGGCCACATCTGAGCGGAGTTTCCATGTTCTCCCCGTGTCTGCGTGGGTTTCCTCCGGGGTCTCCGGTTTCCTCCCACAGTCCAAAAACATGGAGGTCAGGTGGATTGGGTACTCTAATTTGTCCGTAAGTGTGTGTGTGTGTGTGTGTGTATCTGAGCATATGTGTACACCCAGTGATGGATTGGCGCCCTGTCCTGGGCTTGGTTGAATAGTGTAATGCCCTGCCCTGCGCCCAGTGAAGGGGTAGGGGACTAACCGCGACCCTGATAAGGATTAAGCGGGTGGGATAATGAAAAAATGAATAATGAATATCCTCTGGGTTTAAAGTCATAAAGTGCACAATTTAACCCATCTGTGCAGTGAAATATACATACATACACTAGTGAACACACAAGGGGGCAGTGAGAACATGTGCCCAAAGTGGTGGGCAGCCCCTATCCACGGTGCCCAGGAAGCAGTGTGGGGTTAGGTGCCTTGCTCAAGGATATTTCAGTCATAACCTACCCGGGGATCGAACCAGCAACCTTCTGGTCACAAAAGTGGATCCGTAATACCAAGACCCTGTTTTTGGATGTCATAAAACAGTGGTAAATCTGGAAAAAAAGAGTTGTATCTATTTTGTCTTACCTGCATCTACCTCTCCAACATGAATTAATTTTATAAAGATTTAAAACGGAAAAAAAAACAGGAAAAAAAATTATTGATGATAAATAAAGCTGATAATGTTATTGCTTCATGTCAAATCTAATAAACTGGACTTCAGCACTGTTCAAATACTTCTAGACTGCAAGAGTGGATGGAATATCTCTTCTGTAACACTGCTGAAGAGGCATCAGCAAGAAGAAACACAGCAGCGCTTATTTTTACATGTGAATATAGTAAATTACCCAACAGTTTCCTCAAGCGACCCAACCAGATAGTCAATTAAAGACAGACCACATCAACAGTAGTGTTTGTCAGTTTAAAACAAAGACAAAACAAGTTCTTTAACAAAGTTTAACTGCTGATTTCCTGATATCACACATTTCATGTCATTTGTAATTGCATGACCATTTCTCGTTATCTTTTAAGATTAAATGCTGTAATCATGCCTTTAAGGATCTTAATTAAAACTAAAGTACAGTGATAACCCTACTTACGAGTTTAATCCGTGCAGGAGCCGAGCTCGTTAGCTGGTTTGCTCGTTAGCTGGATGCATTTTCCCCATAAGAATACATGTAAAACTGATTAATCCGTGTCAGCCGGCCAATATACAGTATACTTTAATATGTAAATAATGTGTTTATATGGGTTTTTAAAACATAAACGAGACGACGACGGTGCTCGTGTAGGCTGGCGGCTAAGGAGGACAGGAGGACGGGCGTACGTGTATGGCATGGTTACACTTATCATATGAAAAGTAAAAGTAAAATGTATCTAACTTTCTTGTTCACTACCTTTTGCTACCTTTGCGTCGCTTTCACTAGCACTTTCACTTTCACTGGACAGCGGTCAAAGGTCATGACTGACCTCTTCTTCTACGCTAGCATCTAGCGGATGCTACGACCGCCACGACCCTAGCGGTTGGCATACTTGAATTAATTTAGGCTACTCGTTACTTGGACTTTTATTCGTTACCTGGAACAAAAATATTCCGAGATCTCGGCTCATTACCTGGAATACTTGTTAGTGGGGATGCTTATAAGTAGGGGTACCATTGTACTTGTCTCTGTTCTGATTGACTGCCTTATATATAAACGTAGATGTGCATATGTACAAAACTTAACTAGCCTAGCTTCCATACATGAACCATATGGACTTACAAACTTGCATTTACACTTACATATGTTTCAAAACTTTTACATGTTGCAAATGCGAGTCAAAAATGATGTGCATTCTGGCCACAGAATTTATTTTAATCACATTTCAGAAAAGACAAACATTTTTGGTATAACCTCCATGCTTTTCAATACACTTTGTCTATCTATTAACGAGCTTTCATATTCCCTCAAAGACATTTTTGGCAGGGTTGAGAGCTAGGAATGCACCTGTCTTCATCTCTTCATTAGATCTGAATACTCATCCTCTTATGAATTCTTTCAGGGAATCCAGGAACACTGTAAGCATCAATTTTCCAGCTGATCATTGGCTTTTGAACGTTTTTTTTTTTGGTCTGAGATGCACTTTTTTTTAAAAATAAACTTTTATTATCCAGAAACTGGAAAAACACGTAAATAGTTGAGTTATACTTCTGTTAGCGTTAGACGTGAGGAGTGAAACGTGGTTGTAAGATACTGATATGAGGTGAGTGTAAGATGTTAATATTCTCTAAACAGACATAATCCTGATATGAACTTCCCAATTCTTGAAAATTTCCAGCTGATGTTTGACTTTTGAATGTTTTCTTGCTCTGCAGTTGAGAATGTTTCCATGCTCTGTCATGTATTCTCAGGCTTTCCGTGATGAATCTGTGTCTCATCATCAGTAATGATTCTTTAAATAAACTTTCACCTTCCTTAGTCTATCGCTCCAAATTTTGTTTGCAGAAGTTCAAATGCATCTGCTATGAATAATTTCATGCTGCTCTTATTTTGTGTGAATCATGAGTAGGGCTAGGGTTGCCACCCATCCCATAAAATACGGAATCATTCCGTATTTGTAAATTAAAAGTCGCGTTCCGTATTGAACTGATAATCAATCAATCAAATCAAATTTTATTTATAAAGCGCTTTTTACAACTGATGTCACAAAGCAGCTTTACAGGGTTAGCAATAACAGACATAAAATCATTAATCCCTAATCCCCGGTGAGCAAGCCAACGGCGACAGTGGCAAGGAAAAACTCCCTCAGAGCTGGAGGAAGAAACCTTGGGAGGAAACAGACTCACATGGGGGACCTATCCTCCTCTGGTCTGCTAATTCTAAGTGTGTGATGAATCATAATAATATGATCTTGATGTAAAGTTCAGGTGAACTGATATGGTGACTATCAATTTCATCATCAGACAGGAATGATGATGATAGTGGGTGCAATGATAATGGCCAGAAAGTCCATTTGAACTCAAATGTAGGCAGTAGAGTAGGGTATCTGGAGCAGGCCACAATAGCTGGTCGTTGGTGGGCATCTGATCCAGGGAAGCATCATGAAGAGAATAGTAATCAGCCTTCCATCAACCTTGGACCGGACGGGTGGGCAATTGTATAGACAAAATAAATTAATAAATACATTTTGTTATGAAAAAGGACATATGTAAATTTCTAAGAGGAATCTATTTCTACATTTCTATGCATAAAATTATTTGGTTAACTTTTGAAATCCAAAACAGACAACAAGAATTCACTGAAATGTGGTCATCAGTATGGAAAGTGTTGGAGAATATGTGATTTTTGTACTACTGCCAGTATTGTAAACATAATTTACTTATTTTACTTTATTATGCTCTATTCCTTTATTAATTAATTATCATTTTTGGGATATTGTGAAATATGTGACCATGTTGCGGCGAGATACATATACAGTATATAATTATTTTCTTTCTTTTTTTTTTGTTCTGTTCTTTCTGTAAGTTGCAAAACTCAATAAATATATAATTTAGAAAAAAATATTATTTCAGTTGATTTTACATTTTTGTATTGATTTAATTTCATTCACTGTTGAATTGACATTATTTTATTAGCTAAAGCTAAGCAGCAAAAAAAAAAAAAAAAAAAAAAAAAAAAAAAAAAAGAAGAAGAAGAAAAGTCTTCCGTTTTAGGAGCTGTAAGAGGTCTTTTAAGTAAACCAAGCCAAAAAATCCCATCACTAGTGCGAGTCATGACCAATAAAAGTGTTGTCTGCATTGCTAAGATACACCTGAAAATGGCAATTTTAGTCCGCTTTATGTTTCTCTGACAGTGTAAGACCTTTCATTATATAGGTGCAACTTTCAAGTAGGGCGGCCATTTTTCTTGCACTGCAGTCATAAATCAACTGATATAACACATTCAAACCTGCACAGCAGTGACTTTAGAGACAGCGATCTAGTACAAAAAGTGTTTATAAGACATTGTGGCCAAGTTTTAAAGTAACTGAAGTTCGGGATCATTTTTGACTGTCATCTCTATTTTATTACAACATAATGAGGAAAATGTGGCATGTTAAGACTTAAGATTCCCATCATTTCATTGCACCATATACTGTCAGAAAAACAGGCTCAATGTAAATGAACCCACACAAACACACAACATTGTCCTTAAAGTTTGGTAGTCAGGACAGGGTGAGTGAATTCTATACTTCAAAAACATTCATTGCTATCATTTAAGTTCCACTCCAGTAAGACAGTGATATTTGCACTTTTTAATTAGTGTTAATAACTGGGAAAACACACGTAAACACCTGTAAACAGTTAAGTTTTTCTTCAGTCAGGTTTAGAAGTGAGGAGAGAAGAGTGTTCAGTGTGGAACCAGCAGTGGTTTCGGTGAGTCTAAGAGGTTAATATGATAATCTTGAACTTCCAAAGTTCCGGAAACGTCTACACTGTTTACTCAATGTAGTGGAAAAATACAACTTAACGGTGCAGAAAGGTTTGTTTACCCTAACCTTGAGCATTGTCGGAATTACAGTATCACACACACACACACACACACACACACACACACCCCCCACACACACACACACACCTTCCCGAAGGACAGGCTCAGCAAACTCTGAAAGAAATGAACCGTTTAACCACAGAAGTACGTGTCTTCCTTATGTCCCACTGAAGTTTAACTGAACAGGACAACTTAGTTACAGTGTCACTATGATATGCAGCGCCTTCAAAACACTGTGAGCGAGGAGGCGATGCTGAGCTGTGATTGGACGAGAGATCAGGCGTACTACAGATATGCAAAGCACGCGAGGCAGGACGGGCTGTGATTGGTTGGCGCTGGTTCTATCTGAGAGGCTTGTAGAGCGGGTGTGTGCGTGTAGTACTGTAGTGCTGAAAAGCAGCTTCCTCGAGCCAACACGTGCACGCCCGTCACATGACTCACGCTGCTTAAATAAATGGAAGGTCAGGAGTTTTTCAAAGTCGTCTCACACAAACTTAACCTCAGACAGTGAACAGGGGTCTGGCACTGGGCATTTCTAGTTTGATACCCCCTCCTTGGTCAAGATAGAGTGAAGGGCAGAGAGAGGGTGGATGGAGAAACTGAAAAGGGCGGGAACTGGCAGAGAGAGAGAGAGAGAGGAGCAGCTTTATGTAGTAGCATTTCTCCACAATCCCATCTGCGTTCCCTCTCTTTATAACATCTGCTGTTTGGTGTGTTTATTTTTTCTCCCAAAATCTGGATTACTGTAGACAGATTTAGAACAGTAGGTGTACACCATGTCAAACCAGAGATATTCCTACACCAGAGATTACATATATATTTTTTTGCTTTGAGAGACATTCAAATGAACGAAGCATTGCAAGATCAAAACAAATACACTCGTTAGACACACATACATTGTATGTACTGGTGGAGCAGCCGTGGCTTGGTGGTTACCCATCAGGCCACCAGCATCAATAGATGTTCATTTTTGGTTGAATGTTGGTCATGACGTCATATGACAAAAATGTAACGTTTAATAACATCCTGAGCCTGCTGGGTAGGAATCTGGCCTTGTGACTGGAAGGTCGCCAGTTTAATCCCTGGGCAGGTCATGACTGAAGTGCCCTTGAGCAAGGCACCTAACCCCTAACTGCTCCCCAGATGAGCTACCCACCACTTTGCGCATATGTTCACAGTGTGTTCTCTAGTGTGTTTCACTGCATGGATGGGGTAAAGGCAGATCACCACAGAGCAGGTATTTTTTTGGGTGGTGGATCATTCTCAGCACAATTTAGTGACAGCTCAAGGGAAAATAGTGCACAAACCAAAACTGTCAAGCCTACCAATGAATGGCTAAAGGACTAATATAAACTGTGCAGCAACAGATGAGCTACTGTCTTTGACTTTACCTCTACATGTGGACCAACAGGGTAGGTGTGTCTAGTAGAGTGGACAGTGAGTTAACATAGTGTTTAAAATGTCCAGAAGCTCTGCTGAGTCTGAACTACTGCTACCAGTGCAACACTCACTAACACACCACCACCACGGCAGTGTCACTGTAATGCTGAGAATGATCCACCTAAACAATGCCAACCTCTGAAGAACAGAGGAGGCTAAGAAAACATACAGAGAAACAGACGGACTACAGTCTGTAATTGTTGATATACAAAGTGCACCCACATGGTCAATGGAGCTGATTATATGCATCTAGTGGGCTGGTGAGTGTAGCTTCCCTTCCATGTTGCACATTGGCAAGCACACAGTCATGTGAAATTGGCTGTCTCTGTAGTAGTTCAAAACAACCCTCTGTGCACAGGCGGTACTCTTCCCCAGAAAGCAAAGGTCAAACCACATTGAGGTTACACTGTACATTGTGGGAAGATGTATCAACATACTGTGACCATTTTATGCTCCAACTTTCTAGGAAAAGGTAAAAGTCCACCTGACTTAGACATTGGGACATAGCTTATCTGAAATTTGTATCCACACACCTTCCCAGTACCATGAAGGTCCCTCTCCAGAATTTCACTTTCATCTTTGACCTGACCTGGAATTTGTTGTTACTTGAGCACACATGAAAACAAGGTGCTGGTTAGGACAATGGCCGGAGGCCTCACCGTTGGAGCTGCCTGTAGGCAAGTGACCTGTTGGGCCGTGTACAAAGTTGGAGAGTGACCGCATCGCAGTAGCCACAGCTTGTGTGTATATTGCTGCATGTGTGGCATTCCTGCCTTTGTGTTCTCGTTTGGTCGACTTCATTTCCCGCCGATGTTGTCCACCTCCCGCCCAAGGGCTAAACCGACAAAGAGCCCTCAAATACTGAGCAGCCCATGTCTTAGCAAGAACATAACAAGGCTGCATAAGAGAATAGTAATTTTCCATTGCATGAACAGCAGCGCCAAAGGAATGTGATTATTCACTGTGCAAAATCATCCATGTTAAATCACCACCTACTGAACAGTGATTGACGCATCAGGCCCACGCAGTGAACAGAGGAGATCAGATCAACAATGAACATCTTAATTTAACAAAGGTCATTTTGCTGCATGCATTCAGTGTTTGTCCTATTTATTCATTCTTTCAGAGATGCAGTCTAGCCCTAGTGTCTCCTCTGACACATTTATGCCTCAGTTCATGCCAGGCTACTGTTACTGTGCCTGGCACACTGTAATCTGATTGTCTAAACCATGCTTTATATCAAAATGGGTATCGTAGATGCCGCCACTTGTGAGAGCCACAAGAGACTGGATGTCTTGGCTTGTAGACATTGAGCTCAGTTGATACTGATGTTCTCCTAAACTGCTGAACTGGCACTCCCATGTTGCATAACCACAAGTCACAGTGATTTAGAAATGCCCATCATAGTCTATCATGGTCTGGCAAGTTTACGTCCAAAGCAGGCTCATGGAAAAAAACAGTCATTCCTTAATGGTTCTTGGCTTGGATTATATCTTTATACATTTGTTAAACTCATTTAGGAAAACA
Source organism: Crenuchus spilurus (assembly GCA_036984385.1). NCBI lineage: Eukaryota > Metazoa > Chordata > Actinopteri > Characiformes > Crenuchidae > Crenuchus > Crenuchus spilurus. The sequence goes on from BRDA01022843.1 coordinate 12,186, forward strand.
TTCAACGAACCACACATCATAAGTCTGACTTGCTCTTCTATAGTGTCAGTCTGAAGAACCTTCTCTCAGTACCAGAAGCTGAAGTCCAGTTTACAACAGCATTGCAGTCAGGCCTACTCATGCCAATGCATTCATAAGCATTACATGTTCAGTAGGTGAAGAAGACTGCTTCATGTCAGTAAAGAGATGGTGGGAAGTTTTCCTTTGTCCCCAAAGGCCTTTCTACTCATGTATGTGTGTTCTGATTCTTGCTGTTGTAAAGGCATGGGGCGTAGGGCCAGTTCAGGTCTCAGCTGGGCCTTTGTTTAGCGTGGGATTCTTTGATATCAGGGCATGGGAGAGTTAGTGCTGAAGTGTGTGCTGACAGCCCACCTGCTGAAATGCTGAGTCCACTGCCAGATGCAGCCCAGGCAAACTAGGCCAGTGTCCTATTGGAGGTAGAGCAGTTTCGCGATGGTCCAATGCTTCGCTGCTTTGGCGTCCCACGAGACGCACTGATTTATGGGCAGCACCACAAGGAGGAGGAACAGGAATGATACAAGACTCCAATCCTGCCAGCCATCTCTAGCTAACCTGGGGGCTAACTATCAATTGATATTGATATTGAACAAATGCTTATCAGCTGTTAAAGCGATTGTTGGGCATGATTTACAATTTTCCTCACATCTCAAATGTAGGTAAGCATACATTACGTGTGTTCAAGGTTTGCTTTGTTTAGTTTTCACATGAGCTACAAGGCTAATTTAGCTAACAAATAAGTAGAGCTAGCTCCCAGGTTAGCATAACGCTAACATGGTATCATTACAGGCTTTTGTGGAGCTGTTAACCAGTGCTGGGATCCTTACAAAGAAAAGTAATTCTTTAAAAATTACTTACAATTTCACAAAAATTGTAATGAGACTACTTTACTTAGTACTTCCTGGAAAATGTAATTTAGTTAATAATTATTACTGCATTACTATGATCAGAGGAACGTGAGTTTGAATCTTGGCCATGCTGCTTAACATTAGGGTGACCAAACGTCCGTATTTCCCGGGACATGTCCGTATTTCACGTCCTGTCCCGGGCGTCCCTGGTTTTTTTTTTTTAAGTGAGGAAATGTCCTGGTTTTTAAATTACCTTCATTTAGGGTTGCCACCCGTCCCGTAAAATACGGAATCGTTCCTTATTTGTGAACTAAAAGTCATGTTCCGTATTGAGCCGATACGGGACGCGATTTGTTCCGTATTTTCATCAAAGGGGTAGAAATGCGATTGAACTGAGAGAGCGCCCTCCAAAAACACCGTCACGTTATATTAAACGGAAACGAGTCAAACACTAGGATCCAGTGGGGCTGCCCAATCTGAAGCCCGCCTACAATCTTGCTGATTAGTTCAGCCGTTTGTTGCTAATCTGTGATTGGCTGGCCCCGCTGTCACGTCATCTGTTTCACTGCCAAATGCCGAGAGCACACTTTTTAAACAGAGCAAGATTCACGCAGAACTCTCTGATTTTCTTTCCTCCGTTTAGTGGAGAACACGCTTCTCTGAATTCACAGCAAACAGCCAATCAAAAATTAGTAACGGATCTTATAAGTCTATGTCTATAA
>BRDA01022844.1:0-30621 GCA_036984385.1 Crenuchus spilurus
CTGGATTATCAGGTGCTAGCCTGCTACAAGCAACCAGAGACAGATGGTATTGGAGAGAAGTGACTCGTCTGTGCAGCCTACCATCGCGAAGCGATGACGGCGTATGATATGACATGACAGAATATAAAAATAAATAAATAAAAACACTTAATTTTAAATTAATTTAATGTATTTTTGATGTGTGGGCAATGGTAAAAGAAGTATATTAATGACAAAAATGTTAATACTGGGCTGATGGTGACTTAATTCATTGTATATTAAATAATTTTTGCCACTGTTTGGAAGCAAATTTTGTGGGGATTTACTTTGCTTCATATTCTGTATATGTTAGTAAATTATTCTAGCACCCAAAGCATTTACTGAACCAGTGAGGCTTCAGATGACATCAATAATGTCACTCACTTAAAGACGCAAGCCTCGATACACATTAAAAAAAAAAAGTTCCTGGATTTCTTGAAGCCTCGGCACAGTATGCCCCATCACCAGTGATTTTTGGCTTGTAGGTGGCTTGTGTTTGGATGGGTTTATGCTTGCTTGCTTTCTCTGTTGCTCGCTTGCTAGCTACCCACCCACCCAGAGCATTCAACAAAATCTGTGTTGATTTACTTTAATGTCCTTGATTGTCTTTTCTCTGCTGGAACGCTCCCCTCCAAACCCTTCCACCTCCACTCCACCCCCACCCCCATTTAAGAAACAATGTGAAAATGAAATGCAGACAGAGAGAAAAAGAAAACAAAGGCATACACTTTGAAATCGCAACATGGGTCATAGCATAGGAAACTAAAGGGTGAATTCCAAAGTTTTAATAAACTCTGAAGCTTCTGAAAGTAAATAGCATCTGCATAATTCAAGATTATGCTGCCCAAGACAAATACTCATCATTTTATTTTGCATACAACTACAGCATGGACACAAAATACTAACTCACCCCAGCTGAAGCCTGTCCCTTCAGGCGAGATAGCTAAGCAGTTCAGCTTTAGACAGATGAGATAACAAACTGTGGGAATATGAGTTTGATCATAATGATCAGAGATAATGTACATTTGGGCCCTCAAGCTTTTTTCTTTGTCTCTCACTCTCACACACACACACTCTCTCTCCCACACACTTCACATATAGATCAATAATAAAGATTAAACATAGCCCAAAAGGGAGATCCTTTCACCTAAAGTTTATTGCATCTCAAATGGACTAGCTTTCTCTCCATCTGTCTCTCTCTAGACTGGTCCTCCTAACTCTTCATAAACGTCCCTTTTGTCCTTCTTTATCACTCTCACAAAATAATAGAATAATTTCTGTCTTTAGCTGCATATTATGAAAAACAAGAAAGAACAACAGGGCACCTTGGCCGAGCCTTACAATAACTTAAAAATGATTTTAGCAAATAAAGCCTCTAAATATCTAAATATTTCCCATTTTGTGAGTGTTTTGAGCTTAATAAAGTTAATATTATTACTTAAAACAGGTAAAAGTGTAAAATAAGTAAAATACTTGTGTTGGCAATGAGATCTTGGCACGCAAAATGGTCAGTCATTCCAAAGCAGCCAATATTTCTCATTTTCCTATAAATAAAATATCATGACATGTTTACTTAACTGATTTATAAATGTATTAAATAAATTGATTAAATGTTGCATTAAATAGTTTTATAACTCAAAAGCAAATGATTAGAATTCAATTAAGTAACTACAAAAATTTTACATAACAACTGTATATCCACTCAATGGACCCTAAAGACCCTTTACATTATAAGTGTAAAATTACAGACTGTATTTTCACAATTTATTAGTCTCCTTTACCTCATTCACCACCTGTCAGTTTATTACTGCATTGAAGGGCTGACCACAAGTGTAGATGTAATACAGTTGCAGTGAAAGTCCATTTGTGGAGCTAAGGCTGGTGAGTATCAATCCCTACAGGGAGAGGGTCAGTCTCTGCAGGGTGGGGGGCAAGTTTCCAGGGAACATTCCCAGTCCTCTGATCAGCAGTCTGTTCTTTGCTTTTTTTTACAGACATTATTTGGGTAGTGGTCCATTCTCAGTACAGCAGTGACACTGACATGGTAGTGACCTGGTAGAGTGTGTGGTGTTTATATGAGTGTATCAGAGTTTTTACATATGGTAGTGTCAATGCTGGGTTTAGAGAAAGCCACAACCCAGTGGACCACCAGCTAGAGTATGGCTAACACAAACTGCACATCAACAGATGAACTTCTAACTGTAAATCAGTCAAGTGGAGAGTTTCTGATAGAGTACAATAGCTACAAACTAGTGCCCTTGTTAAGGACACTAAATCTCTCTCTCTCTCTCTCTCTCTGTCTGAGCTGTTTTATAAACTCCTTTGTTTGTCTTAATTAAGTGGAGCTTAGCTGTAGGGGAGGATACAGTCAATACTGAACTTTAACCCCTGGCTAATGGAAGGTAAGCATTTTGGCTACTTAAGTGGCAGAGGCACTAATCTCAGATGGAACTTGGTCTGCATGTAAAAGTGTGTTGCTAAATTTAGACTGTGTGGGTAGGTAAGTGCACATGTGCATGAGAATATGCTTTATCCCTTTTCCAGTACAGTATGACTGTATTTTTCACTCTTTTGATTCCCATTTTACTGAAGGTAAATTTGCTCAATGTGCATCTTTTAATTGACCTTGTGTATGTGTATATGAATATATTTGAATAGAGTCCTCTGTCTGAGGTTGTTGTAACACTCTCATTGTCAAACTAGTCGTTGTGCATCCCGCGTTTCCCCTGTTGGGGAAAGTTCATGCGGGTACTTGAGTCATTTTGGGATTTTTGTATGAATTTTGTTTAAAACTTATATTTTTAAAAGTCTGGATATGTGTGAATGAAGTATGGGAGCCAGTTTGCTTACAGAGGTGAAGGTTTTGGATCAGGTTTAGAATAGGCTTCATTTACGTTATCACTAAGAAATGCAATGTAGACTTACATACTCAAAATTATATAACTTTTAGGTATAGATGGGTTAGGTTAAGATGACTGTCAATATTAAAGTATTTTGAAATAAGGTTTATTTAACAATTGCATTTTCTTGTGAAAACAATGCAGTTAATTAAATTGCCCTCTGAATTTAGTTTAATTGTCCTAGTGAAGACACAATTCCATCCTCTATGTCAGTGGTCACCAACCATCTTCCTGGAGATTTACTTTCCAGTTTGTTTCACCTCAGACCCAAATATATCACACCAATTACTAACACGAACTTCTGAAGATAATATTTAGATGAATCAGGTGGGGTCAGCCAGGGTCAAAGCTAAAGTCTTGTAGGAAGGAAGGTCGATCTTCAGGAGCAGGTTTGGTGACCACTGATCTATGCACAGCTGTCTAATACACAGCTTTGCAAAATCCAGAACTAGCACTTCCTTGGTTTTCTGTGTGTGTGTGTGTGTGTGTGTGTGTGTGTGTGTGTGTGTGTGTGTGTGTTTGTGCTTGAAAGGAGTTCATGGCTTTTTCAAACTTTTCACACATTCTAGTCCCAGAGCCTGCACTGTAAAGCAGTGGAGGACAGCTACGTTTTTCCCTCTGAATGACCTGAACCTCGGTTTCCCCCGGGTCACCAGCTGCAGTCATGCACTGAAGGAGCCGAATGCTGATTTATTTTGTTCAAACACAGGACAGGTGATTCATCCCTTATGGGACGCTCAGGTACATTTTACACGCCCGTCAGTCTTGTTGTGTGTTGGCCGGTGAGATTTTGAGCAACATGTAAAATGCAACAGAATCTACTGCTCCAGGGTTACCCGTGTGTTCATTTTTATTTTAAAGCCCTCACACAGGAACAATGTGGCAGCAATAAAAATGACTTTTCTAAAACAGTGATTTCTGGCACAGAAATGCGTCAAATTCAAAAGAACTCTGGCTGCAACAAAACCGAGTGTTCAGCATAGTGTAACATTGTAATAAAACCATGTGTCTTTCAAATTGTAAAAAAGAAAGACACTGAATAACATCCCAGTCAAGAGTTTTGAGAGAATTGTTTACTGTCCTGTACAGATGGAAAATGAATTTTTAACATAAGACATAAGCTTTTAAATACAAGTGAAGACACCCAAAATAACTTTAAATTAGAGTGGGAGGAATGACATTGAAAGTTCTGGAAGGGACACACCCATATAGTGACATTAGAACATGAATGTAGCCCTTGGGGGTTTTCTACAAAATATTTTTTATATATTTTATATATATGATATATTGAGCCCAACATTGATGATTGTCCAAAAGGAATGTTCTGCTGCTCTCTTTTCTAATTGGACATTTTTGGCTTTGGGCTTAATTTACCTGGCTAGATTGAGAAATCCTGCTACCCATCTACTTTCCACATTTGTTTCCACACAAACTAAATTGATCACAATGTATAATTGACTATCTCTGGAAAAGGACAGTGAGAGCTGATCGTATTCTGACCACAAATGTAGTTTTTCAACTACAACAAGTTTTTCCCAGACAATAATGAGATCAGATGGAAACACAAGAATCAAACTTAAATCTAACACTGCACAGCTAATTAGTTTTCTCTTGAGTTTCAGTAAATTGCTTAATACGATCTCACATTATATTCAATAAAAAAAAATATAACACTTAAAAACAAGAATCTCAAAATGAAATCTGAGGACTTGTCATGACCTGTGAATGCTATGAATGACTATTACAATGTTTATCTGAGCCAGAAGAATCTTGTAATTTTTTGTTTCATGCTATTTATCTTATAGAAATTTAGGAAATTATGTCTCCTGAGCCACCAAAGAGCAATATTTGAGCATTCAAATTGTCGGCTTTGGTCTGTATTGCCAAACAAAATAATAAAAAAATAAATAAAAACTTTTCAAGAAAAAATCAATTTGATAAAACTTGATATTATATGACAATTATGATAGAGTAATGATAATTTGAGATTTGAGATTTATTTATTTAAACAACAAGGACAATACACATTAATCAACATCACTATTTTATAATGTAAATGCGCCAGATTTAGCCAAATGGCTAATTTTCATCTGCAGTCCCTGGGCAGGTTGATGTTATTTAAAAAATAATAATAATAATAATAATACAACATTAAAAATAATTAAATATCATGCTGACAGATCTGAGTGCTCAATAACCATGCCTTCAGACGTTTGGAGAACAAACCACCAGCTGTCACCCCTTTTACTTTAGCTGGAAGAAGATTCCAGTCATGTGATGCTTGAAAGGAAAAGGCAGTCTGGCCAAAAACACTTTTCCTTAGTGGTAAAATGCAGTCACCTCTTGTGGTAGACCTAGTTGACCTATTTGTGACTTTACTGGAGGCGCCAGACCATTAAAAATTTTTAAAACCAATATTAAATTTGAAAACTTGACTAAATTTTCCCAACTTAAAAGTCCATACTTGGCCAAAATATTACAGTGGTGATGACGATCTTCTTATCTAAAACTTTCAAAGCTTTTGATACCATCTCAACTAGCTTAAGATTTGTCTTGCATGTTTGTGTCCAACTTGTCTGGCAATAAGTGAGATACAGTACAATCATGGTGTTCATATACCATTTTGCTGCCAATATGTCATGTTTAGCATTAGTGAAGGCAGTTAAAGCTTGTATAATTGTATAATTTTGTGCATGTTAGTATTTGAAATATGAAACCCATCAAACCAAAAGAAAAAGATACAACGTCACAAAACCCCAACTCTGATGGACTTTACCAAACAAACTACATGTGAAAACAGGCTAATTTTGCTGAGACCTGATGAACACTGGAATACCAGATGGCTGGACCAAAAGAAAGCCTGCCAAAACAGAACCATCCTGCATCGTGTTTTATGTAAAATCTGTTTATCAACCTTTTCAGTTATTAAAATCATTGTTATAGAATGAGGCTGGTTCACTGCATTCATTGTGTATATTTCATTGCCCTGGCTTTGCTAAAAGTCATAATAGCAAGGTTAAAACCACACTTTCAGCTTGTCCCAATTGAACTGAATTGGTTTGGCCTATAATTACAGATAGGTGAGAGCGAGATAGAGGGAGTTGAAAGAGGGTGCAGCACGCCATCGGGGGCCCTTCTCCCTATCTCTGGTGCCTCGCAGAGCCTTGAGGTTGCAAAGCAAAGCATGAAAAGTGCTTATGCCAGCATCACAGCAGGGGAATGGATCTAGACTTAAGAAATTAAATCTGATAAAGGAAGTCGAGCCTCAGATATTTCTTATCCCAACGTTACCTCCAGGTAATGAAAGTTCGGGGCGGACGAGAAGAAATTACCTGCCTTCCACATTTCGTTTCTGCTTTGATCTGCAAATGAAATGAAATTATTAAATTTCACACACCCTGCATTGGCACACTCATGAGGTAATCACATTTCTTATTTGAGGGTAAAGCAATTTGCGGATGCATTTTCTATCACAAATTAATCGCTTTTCCCACTGCTGACGTCTTCGCCAGATTGGCTCAGCCTCAACAAATGTGTGTCAGTTTTTGGCTTTGAGTAAATGTTTAGCTGTAATGTATTTGCTTTAGCAACATAGCGATGTTAAAAGTGCCATTACTGTTACTTGTCATTTCAGCTGTCATAAACTGCAGTGACATTCAGATCCAATTTTGCTGTGGATTTAAGAGGAGTGCAATCGTATTGGTTCCAGATATCTCATGGGTGGACGATTTCTTCATGCTCTGAGTCATGCCTGAGCAGTTATGGGCAGAACGAAACTTCTACTTGTAATGAATTCTATCATACCGGAATGGATTCAGTAACATTTTTGATATCTAATGCCTGATGCCATTTCATTACAAAGCCTTACCATGTACATCAACTCACTGTCCAGTTTATCAGCACCATCTGCCTTACTGGGCCACTATACTGTATATATGTACAATTAAAGATTGCCTTCCATCTGTGACTGCACATTCTATCTGCCTCATCTGCCTTATTCATCACTGGTCTGTTTCTGGCCACAGGATAGCCATTATCTAGATATTTGGGTGATTTGGAAAGATTAAAACACTGTCTTATAAGGGATTCAATTCCCAAGCTTTGGCATTAGCAAGAAAAGTCAACCTAGTTAGCTATAATAGCCCTAAAGGAATGATTCACCCAGAAATCCTATTTACACATTTTTAACATAGAGTACATGCCTGAGTCAAATTAAGGTTAATCACTATGGTTTAACTGGGTTGAGAGAAGTTCTGGTGATGGTTAAAATGAAGGACTTGTTGTCCTAATGTTTGTTAGCAATGTCAGCCTAAAAGCTCCAGTTCTAAACTAAAGAAGCAAAATTTTCACTTCTCTCTTGAGTAACCAATTACATCTGGGGCAAACATAAATTTGTACACATGAATTCTGAGTGAAACATTCCAGTTAATTAAAAAGGAATGTATTAAAAGGCCCACTACAAGGTGGAAGTTTTACAGCTATGAATGGTGTGAATAGCACACTGGCTTAAGCATTTTCAGAAATTCTCATTAGAAATGTTTATTAGGACTACAAAAGGGGCTGTTCATAAGGATAAAGGACACCTACAATAGCTCATTGTGATTTGAATGAAGATTTGTAAAGGCTTATTTCAATAAGTACCATAAAGGCTGTTTTTGCAACACTCTATTCCAGCATAAGAGCCCTATCCTATCTGTGAAACATGGTGGTGGTAGTATCATGGTTTGGCTACATCTGGATAATGTTTACTTGTCATCAGTGATTGAGCAATGTATTTTGAATTATTCCCGCCAAATCTAAAGGAAAACACCATCCGTTTGTGAACTGAATTTTCCAAGAATGTAGTTTTCTATCAAAGAATTAAAGCTAGAGTATATGATTTTGTAGAACCTAGCAAGAGTAAGCTAGCTCTTAAAAATCCAGCCAACAATTCCCACTCCAATATGCAGCCCTCCTTCTAAAACTACATTTATTGTCTGGCTACTTACATAGAAAGAGTGGTAGAGACAGTGTTTACATTGTCCACCTACCTCCTGTCTCACTCATGCATAAAAAAATGCCTAACATTGTCATAATGTAGACATCAGCAATAATTTATGCACAGATTACATGTCAGATAAACATAGCCAGTTAGCTAGCTAACATCCTTACAAAAGCAGCTAGTTTTCCTACCCTCCTTCTGACACTCAGGTATCCAGTCACATCTCAGCATGTTTGGCTGACATCTCTACATGGGATGACAACCCACTATCTAAAGCTCAACCCTAGCAAGACTGAGCTTCTATTCATTTATGGAGCCACTGGTTTGCATCTTGAACTTCTTATCCTGTTTGAGAACTCCATGGTTGTTCCGTCTCAAGAAGTAAGAAGCCTCTGTGTGATCCTAGATGACCAGATATCATTTTATACTTACATTGCAAACTTGACTCGGTCATGCAGGTTCCTCCTCTTCAATATTCAATGGATCCAGCCATTTCTAACTCAGGATGCCAACCAGGTGCTTGTCCAGTCTCTTGTCATCTCAAGACTTGATTACTGCATCCCGCTCCTGGCTGGTCTTCCTATGTGAACCATCAGACCCCAGCAGCTGATCCATAATGCAGCTGCTCGGATGGTCTTCAATCAGCCCACGTTCTCCCACATCACTCCACTGCTGCATTCACTGGCTTCCTGTAGCAGCTGGCATCAGATTTCAAAACCCTGATGCTTGCCTACAAAGCAAAAAAATTGACCAGGCCCTCCCTACCTAATGGCAACCGTCAAGTCTCAAATTGAACCTTAAACCCTTCAAGCTTCTACAGTAGTATGGCTCAGCATGACCCACCATCCTTCAAGACATGTAAGACTAGCATCAAGACTCTTCTCTGTCCTAGCACACAGGTGGTGGAACGAACTTCCACTGGCTGTTTGAACAGCAGAGTCCTTTGCAATCTTCTATTGTAATGCACTGTAATGCTCTTATATTGTGTGTAATTGTTTATATTTCCTTCTTTCTAGGTATTAGTAATGTTTTTGTTTTAATAGTGTCTGAATTGAATGGTAGTTTGAACTCTAACCTCTCTGTACTAGCTGAGATGATTCTCTTAATGGAAACAAAGCACTTTTGTTTGCCACTCTGGATAAGAATGTCTGCCAAATGCCATAAATGTAAATGTAAAATGCTGTACTGGCTGCATAATTCCAAAAAATAACAAATCCCTCCATACACAAAACAAATCAGACCTGTCTAGTAAAAAAACAGCAACCTTTGCATTGCTTTCCAGGCTTTTTTGTTTAGCAGTGCAGCTGTTATAACTTTCTTTGCCATTCTTCCAGTTTTCTGTGTGTGTGTGTGTGTGTGTGTGTGTGTGTGTGTGTGTGTGTAGTCGCACTTGCATATGCACATATACATGTGGGTGGGATGAAGCAGGTAGGAAGGTGGACAGGTATCTAGGCCATCCAGCCAGTTTGTTTGGTCTCGGAGTCCTGTTCATATCCTTTAAATTACTGATTGCTATTGGACTCTAAAGAGTATTTCAAGAAGTAAAATATAAACGTTGAACAAATCACTTGCTGTACTCTATTAATGGTTACTCTGTAAAAGTCTTGATCTTAATTCAAATAAACTGTAGAATTTGAAGAAACCTATCAACATGAAAGGGATGACATTTCTGAAAGCTCATGTGCAGGAGTGATCAACAGTTACCAGAAATGTTTATGTATAGCAATTGCTGCATATCAGACATGAAAAACAAAAATTCACATTTTATGCCATTCAGCGAAATATAATATTGCATCATTTTCTTCCACAAAAAATACCAGATATAATATTTTGACCAAGTATATTATTTGTCAAATTATTTTGATAAGTATACATAAGCTCATGAATAAGTGTTACTTAAAAAGATACTTAAAATAAAACTTCCTATATGTCCTCTCCAAATGCTTACTGATGCTGTTATTTAATAGATAAGCTGCAGCCTCTATCCTTTAGTCCAGCAAGGTGAAGCTATACGGAAAGTGTTTCTAATAAATTGACCAGCGACTATATGTATACGTATCTCTTATTTTGATTGGAATCGTTTTTATTCGCTGCTGAGGAGAGGAGCTGTGGTTTTAATGAGAAGCTAGGGTATGTCTGACACTTTCCCTTCTCTTCCCCAGGGGAAACGTACCTGCCTAGGTATTTCAAAAGGGGTCGCAGTAGGTTGAAATCATCCTTAATAGCTTCCCTAAGGTATTCGCTCCATGCAGTGCCATAGAAGGTGACTCCATCTACAGCTGTCTGAGCTGTCAGGACTTTCTAAGGAGGTTCTGGGGTGAAAAAATATGTCGCCATTGTTCTCTCTTGTTGAAACAAGGCTGTACTTTAATGGCACATTGGTTATCCTTGGCTTGTAAGAGTCTAGGCTGGAGATTTGCAGAGGCACTTTAATCTTTAAACACAGTGTACATTTCAGCACTGAGGCAAACGGTGCCCTACCCATAATCCACAGCAAGTTATATTTGAGCAGACATTTGGAAGATGAAAGCTACAACAAGATCATTTGTATCATGATTCTGCTCCACATTAGCTTTTATTTCTTATTGCCAAGCATCATCACTTTGGAGTAAAGTTTTCCTTTAACCCTATCTTACATGACATGTTGGTGATCTATTTAGAGAGCTTGTTGCCATTAACTCATTAAATTTGTTCCCACACTACAAAAAATCGTAGATTTCAAATGATCTAGTCTTATATCACTGATTAAAGGGGAAGGTCACTTTTTTCACACTTAAGCTGTTCTATATACGAGTGTGAGTCTTTTGTCCTTCTATCAAAAAGCTTTTGTTCAACCTCATTAAAAATGTTTTTGGCTGAGCTGTCTCCACCTCATACATGAATCTCTGTCCTCTTATGGCTTCTTTTAGTGGGACAAGATCAGGACTAAAAGGCAGAGCTTTAACACCTCAAAACAAAGTTTATTTAGAGTGTCAACAGTTTGGGCAGTGGTGTGTGGTCATGTATTGTCATGCAACAACATAGAACCCTTGGATAGCAGTCCTCTGTGTTTTGTGTGACTGGTTAAATTGATTAAAATAAACTAGTACAGAAAGTGTTGATAAGACATTGTGGCCAACAGAAGTAACTGCAAATAATTTTTTACTCATATTTATTTGCCATTTTTAGTAACTTTTTTTAAAATAATTTTTTTGCCAATTTTCTCCCTTTCCCAATGTGGTAGTAGCCAATTAACTCATCCCATTAGCTAGGGGGCTCTCCCCATCACTGTGCACTGTCCTTGACTCTAGGAGGGTGAAGACATGCACACACCTCCTCCACTGAATGTGATACAGCCACCCCCTCTTTTTGAACTACCGCTGATACACCATCTCGGGAGCCAACGCACCCGAAGGAAATCGCAGGGTTCCCAGCTCTGAATGGACCAATCAGTAGACACCTGAGCCAGCGGACATTGCAATGTGTGAGTGATAGGGAGAGTGAGAGCACCATCTACCCGCCCAAAGAAAGCTCTCAATTTTTTCTCTCTTGGGCCCCGACTGTTGATGGCAATCAGCATGACCGGGATTCAAACTCATGATCCTCTGGTCATAGTGTCAGCGTCTTAGCCTGCTGAGCCACTCTGGCCACCATGTTAAGTAACTTTTGACAGTTTTTTTTGGTCAAGTCATGTTGTTTAAAGATGATACATGACTGTTTTGAAAAACCAATTATAATTATGTGAATGTATGACTAAGTACAGTATTGATTAGTTGACATCGGTTTCCTAAAAATAAGTAAAAACACATTTTTAAAAGACATAAAACAAAAAAATCTGAAGTCATATTTAGTTAATGTTTTCCTGCTGTGATTCAGTTTGTTCTCTTCTCCTTGATTTTGAAGTTTTGGGGTGCTGGAGGGAGGACAATCTGTTCCAATTTCAAATCTGCAGGACAATCTAATGACTAGTTTTAAAAAAGAACACTGTGTCACTGGGAGTCAGTTTCTTAGCAACTTGCACGGCTGCTTTTTCTGGAGTCATATTACAGTATAAAAATTTCGAAATATGTAGTTAGGAACAAATAGTCAATTTCGTATAACAGCAGATGCATAAATGCACAAACACCTCGTTTGGCATGGCCACACAGCTTCCACTGCCAAAGAGAGATGGCGCAGCTCATGTGTGTCGAAATGAGTAGAAGGTGACTCCTAACCCCCAAAGTTAGTGGCCAAGAGTCAACTCCCCTCACCCCCAGCCAGTAGCAAAACAAGCAAAATGCACCAAAAACAACCAAGCATGGGGAAAAACTCCAAGAAATAGCACAACGGATAAATACTTTTGTATAATTCAAGCATGAGAAGGCAGTTAAGATGGTGTTTGATCATCAAATTTCTTTTCATAAAAAATAACGTTGACAAAGTCATTATGTTTTAGATTTGCATATGCTTCAGGCAAGGTGTGTGTGTGTGTGTGTGTGGGAACAGCTTGTGTAATATAGACTTTGCAATTGAATGGAGTCCTAGGAACGTTTATTTTAATTCATTAACATTTAATAAAGCATTTAATGTAAAATAAAAACATAAGATGCCTAAAAATCATGCTATATATGCTTACAAAAAAAGATTATCTACCCTTCTTTAATTTTTAAAGTAATACTGTAAGTATATTAATGTTACTCAACCTATTTCTAGACTTTTATTAGCACTTTAAGTGAAAACGACATTCTATTAACAGATCGTTATTTGCAATTTTTCTTTTTTTGTGTGTTATGCAAATCTGCATAATGGCTTGCAAGTAAACAAGTTATCTACCAAATGAATATGGCATATTCACTGTTTAAAAGCCAAATGCTAAAAATCACAGTGTAACTTGTAATGGGACAAGAAGGGTCCAACTGCAGAGCAGACATGAGCTAAAGATCCCCAAAAGTAAAGAAGACAAATAAAAAAATAATAATAAAAGGGCCCAAAAAACAGGAAAAAAAGCCAGGATCAATCCACACCTCATATTTCAGAGGCCAGTGAGTCACTTAGTGCACCACACAGAATTCAGTGAGCACATAAAATAAGGGCATTTTAACTGACTAAAGGACCCAAAGACGGGTGGAAAATGAAGCAACCTATGTCCTGAGAAAGACTGTCAGGGTAGACTCTCTAAACTAATCAACTTTCCAAAATAAAGGAGAGGATACAAGAGAGCTTGAGAGATTGATAACAAACAGACTGCTTGAGAAAAGCTAGAAGCCTCGAGGAGCCCAAGAATTAAAGAGAGATGCATGAGAAAATTCAGACACCGGCTAGAACGTTTAAATGCATTTGTTGTTTAAAGGCCAAGCACTGGGTAGATCTTCCTTATACAGTACAGGGGAGCACCAGGTATGGATGATTGCCCATAATGAATGGCAAACCATTGCTCACCCTGCTGTTCATGAGCAGCCTAGCATTGCAGCACTCCCCACACTCGCTGCTTACCTGATCCCCTACAGAAACCCTAACCTAAGCCATTAACTTGGGTCCATTAGTGTGTGCACAAGTGTGAAACACTTATTATTGATCTGTTTCATCAAAGTAAACTGAACCACTTACCTCTAAATTGCTATGAAATTTCAACCTTGTAAGGTCATGTTCTTTACATATCAAAATAAACTTGAGAAATCAATGCTATGTTAACTCTGTGGAGCAACAACTTACCTGCAGTCCATTCAGAGACGTATCCACTTAAATTTAATTTTGATTAAATATTAAGAGTGTGTATATGTTGTTTTTTTCCAATACTGTACAACAGAGAAAAAAGCTTCTTTCACTAATAGAAACACTGTTCATATGTCTATAATTATGTACTGCACTAACAGGTTTAATTGACGTTGTGTGTTCACAGTTGGAAGTGAGACAGTGTTTGATTAACACCCAGATGATGTACTGAAAATGAACTGTGGAACATATACACTCAGCAGTCCTATACCTCCATACATGCTGAAAGGGGAGGAGCCATTATAAGCCTTCTCTTGGGGAAAACGTAGCTTAGACAGGGCACATTGATTTTCAGATGCATCTTTGAAGTGAGTTCAGTGGATAACAGATGGACAATAGGAGCAAGAGAGTCGGCATTGCAAAAATGGCAGCTGACATGGTTTGATGATGTGAGGCACTGAGCAGTAAGTTACATCCAAAAATTTGACAAAATTACCCTACAGAAATAAATGCACCATCAGATGGTATAGAGTGTAGCATCAGATCAGTAAGAGCTTATTATTAAACAGAGGAACCAGAAAACCTTATTGATGTGAGATGTAGCATTTTCATGTTTATTTGCTCAGAATCCTTTATACATCACAGTTATGCCAAGAAAACATGACACTAACAGACTTGCAAATAAGACTGTACACATAGTTTTCCTCAACATTAAAAGGTTAAACAGACTTCTGTTCCCTACCCATAATCCACAGCAGGTTGTGTCTAAGAAAACATTTGTTTAAAAGCTGATGAGATCATTTGCATCTTGACCTTCATACTTGCGTTCATTACTTATTGCTAAACATTAACACTTTGAAGCAAAGTGTCATTTTAATAGTTCATCAACATAATGTAGTATTAATGTACCTAATGTAATTCATGTACATTCATTTTCACATCACTCTACATGGCGATTAGGTAGTCTGTTTGTGTTTGTATTGTTTTGTGTTGATTATAATCACACAACATGAGAAATGAAACAAATTAGAGCTGCTAATGGTAGTATGTTTGTTTGCTTTAATTACCAAAATGTTTAACATGTTACAAATTCATAACAGAGTTCAAACATTAGCTAATACGAAACTATTCTCCACACAGTATTTACTTTAAACATCTGCAGAACATTTGAAAATGTATGTATTTGATGTATATGAGTTGACAGACAGAGCATAACAGCTGTAAATGTAGACGTCTGTGACATATTAGATGTTAAGAAATCTAAATTTTTGTAGCTGACATGTTAGATGAAGGAGAAACGGGCAGGAGTGAATTCCTGAGCCATTCTGACAAGGTCCAAGGTCCATTGTCAGGTCACTGGGTTGAAGCTCCTCTGAAATGGCAAGCTTGGGGGGTGCTCCCAGTCAGCAGTGCTCAGTACCTTCTGACAGTGGCCTGCAATTTGCCAGTTAATAGGCCCTAAGTGACTTCTATTGCTTAAAGCTAGAAAATCTCCTGACCAACACTCTAAATAAATTATACCTTAGCAAGTGAAACCATCTTAAATCTCTAAATATGTAATATTTCTCATTACAAATGTGTTAAGCTTGTGAAAATCATAACTACAGTTTTGCTTAGTTTTTTAAATACTTGAATGAAGAAAAATTCACTAATTCTAATTGTCTTAAACACAAAATTACTATAACAATAACCCAACAATAAAAAATAAAATTAAATAAATAATAATAAAAAAATAAAAATTATAATAAAAGGTACAGAATATATGAAAGGAGTCAAAGGCATGAATATGTGAGTGTGAGTTAACAAAATGGTCTATTATTTATAGTATATTGCAAAAATATATGTACAGCAAAGATGCCTTATGGTACATACGAGTTGGGTCACAGTATAAGAAATGTTTTTAAAGTTTGTTTTAGAGTGCAGTGTGTCTGCTTCAGTTAATGAGAGTCACAGCTCTGGAGAAAAAGCTGTTTGTATGTCTGCCTGTGCTGGATTTGATGGCTCTTCTACCACAGGGAAGTGTCTGGAGGAGGTGATGTCCAGGGTGAGAGTGGACAATTATAATTTTGCTAGTGCACTTTGTGACCATGCTGTTGTAGATGTCCTGAAGGATTGGCAGACTACATCTGATGATTCTCTCTGCTGAAGTTTCTGCAGTTTAGCTCATTATTGTGAGGCGGAGAATCAGAACTACATGGTTACTAATGAGATGAGAAGGGACTTGATCACTGTGCACTAAATCAAGTATCGCAACAGGAGGAATCCAACTACTACTAAAAGAACATTCTCTGCTGTACACTCTTGGTGATGGAGACTGTTTCCATGCCACTTTAGGTCCCTTGATAGGTTGGTGCCAGGAACTTGAGTGACTCTACAATGGAAACCACAGAAACATTGATGTTAAGAGCATGTAGGGAAGTGGGGCAGCATCTGAAGTTCACCACCACCTCTACAGTCTTGTTTGTGTTTATAATCAGGTGGATGTGACTTCACCCGGACACCAGCTACTCAAATTTCTTTCAGCATCACTGTTGTTTATGAGGCAGATCATGCTGGTGTCATATGCTTGGAAATACAATCACTGATATAGAGTCTGAGTAGAGGTGGAAGAGCACATAACCCTTTGTACTCCAGTTTTACTAGCAGCACCTGCTGTGTCCTATTTGTGAGAAAGTCCATTAGCTATCTGCTGATGGAATCTGGTACAGACAGGAGAGACAGTTTGACCTCCAGGAGCTCTTGCACTATGGTGTTAAATGCTTGAAGCCGAAGTCCACAAACAGAACTCAAACAGTGAGAGTCCCTGGACTATCAACATGTAGCATGAAGTACAGGGCCAAGTTGACAGCATCATCAATAGACCTCTTTGACCTGTATGCAACCTTCATGGGGTCCAGTAAAGAGCCTGTAATAGTTTCCAGAGAGCCTAGGATGAGGCGTTGACTAGGGTGACCAGACGTCCTTTTTTACCCAGACATGTCCTCTTTCTGAGACTTAAAAAACATGTCCAGGCGGAATTTCACAAACGTCCGGGATTTTGTTTTGTACTCAAGAAGCGTTTCGTTCACAAACTAGTCTCGCCCTCCCACTATTCCATTCGGTTTGCTTGATTGAGATGTTACGCTATATTAAATGCACTTGGGCGAGCATTAGGACCCAGCAGAAATCCAAGCCGGTTTCCCTTTAGGCCGCCTACAAGATCACCGATTGGTTCTGCCATTTCTTGCTAGCGTGTGATTGGCCGTCGCCGCTGTCACTCCCTCAAACAGCATCCGTTTTCACCTGTAAGTTGTTTACTTGTTGAGCATTTGTTCTGTCTGTGTCACGTCAGGTAGATGTATTTTAATATCAGAGGTTTAATAATAAAATTCATAAACATTAACATTTCAGTCTGTGTGCATGTCTACCAGTCTGTGATAAGCCATCTATTTACATGCCTCTAAGCTAAACTATTATCAAAATAATTCAGAATTTCAGCTTATTTTTGCTAAAAAATTATGAATAATTATGTGTAAATGAGGTTTATTGACCATACAGTCCAAACATAAGTGTAACATTGGTGATAATGAAGTTGACTGAAAAGGATTGGGTGATAATTTTATGCTACATACTTTTAACAGTTTATTATTTTTAATAATATGTAATAATGTATTAATATTTTATTAATGATTAATATTTATTTTATTATTTTATTATTCATAAAAATTATTAATAGTAACTAGTAATTATTAATAAAATATAAATCAAAAATTGTCAATATGTATTAATAATTAATAATAATAAAACAATTTATGTTCAAGCACAAAAAAAATCCTGCTGAGGTGTCCTCTTTTTCGTCATCTCGGATCTGGTCACCCTAGCCTTGACAGATTTTCAGGGTCAGAAGTCAGGGTGCCTGTTATATAGTCATTTATTCATGTAGTTTTTGTCATATTAAGAGCAGAAGTGATAATATAAGACTTGAAACATTTTGCAACATAGTGCAAAACCCTAAATACATACTGAAAATGTCTGTGAAAAACACTGCTAATTAATTAATAATAAAGATTATTAGACTGAATGTAGGCCAGGAGCATATCTCATCCTTTGATTCCTGAAGAGCATGTTAACATCCTTCCCAATGTTGGTGAGCTGAGCAGAGGTGAGAGGGAGAAACAATGTTGGGGATGTGGCCATGGGACTGTCATTGTGTGGAAGAAGGTGATCTTTAAATTTTCCTGGAGGACTTTCTAAATGTTGGATTTTTAGTAGCAATGTAGCTTTCATCCATCCATTATCACACCCACTTAATCCTTATCAGGGTCGTGGTTAGTCCCCTACCCCCTCACTGGGCACAGGGCAGGGCATTACACTATTCAACTAAGCCCAGGAGAGGGCGCCAGTCTATCGCTGGGTGAGACACACACGTACCTACAGACAATTTTACATTACTCAATTCACCTGACCTCCATGTTTTTGGACTGTGGGAGAAAACTGGAGACCCCGGAGGATACCCACGCAGATACAGGGAGAACATGGAAACTCCTCTCAGATGGGGACTCAAACCCAAGACCTCAGCGCTGAGAGACGAACGTGCTAACCACTAAGCCACCGTGCCACCATGTAGCTTTCAGCTAATCTTTAATTTCTTTTTGAAACATGTGTTTTGTGTTTCTTTGTAAAGAATTCTGTCCCCACTCCTCAATTCTACCTAATTTTCCATACAAAGCTGTTGGATTTTAGGTGAAGAACATTCATTGCTGCAACTTCCAGAAGCTGATTCGTGCAAATCAGTCCAGTTCATTTGTGGTCTCATTGAAAACCACAGAAAAAGTTTGCTTTTAAAGAAACCTTTTTCAATGTATCCACTGGTCCAGCTTTAACTGACTTGTTGGTTTTGTGTTATTGGGTTGATGTGAATGAGGCTGTGATCAGACTGCTCAAGAGCCACTTGTGTGACGGTGCAATAAGCATCATTAGTAGATGTGCGGTAGTGATCCAAAATGTTCCCTTCTGTTGTGGCACAAGGGAGATGTTGTCTGTACTTGGGCATCTCTTTTGTTAGATTGGCACTGTTAAAGTCTCCCAGAATGATGAGTAATGAGTCTGGATTCTCCCCTTCTACTTTCATTATCTGTTCGGCCAACAGTTTCTGTGCTTTGTGTGAGCATGCTTCAGGCAGAATGTAAACTCTAGCTAAAATGAAGAAGAAACTCTCTGGGAGGGTAAAACGGCTTGCAGTTTATGAAGATAGACTCCAGAGAGTGAGCACATGATTGTAACAGTACTGTGAAGCCTTTTCACTAGTGTTCAATGACATAGAAGCGGATTCCTTCTCTTTGGGCTTTACCAGTTTGCTGCTTGTCTCTGTTCTCTCTGTACAGCTGGAGACAAGGTAGCAGAGGTGCATTATATGGGGTCAGATGAAGAAGCCAGAATTCCATTAAGCTGAGAACAGATGAGTTCCTTTGTGGTTTTGTTGATGACAATAGCTCTTCCATTTAATTCACAGGGAGCACAATTTGGAGAAGAATAAAGATGGCAGAGTGCACAATTCTTGCCGTGATAGGCACATGAAAACACCAGTTCCTCTACTTCTCTTCCTCACAAGTTAAGCATGGCCAGAGTACTCCTTGTTAGAATTTTCAAAATTTCAGATGACTTTTGAATAAACTCCAGAATAATGCCACCACTGTCTGCAAGATTTAGTACGTGTTTAGTAACAAAGCAACCACAGAAGCATGGAGCTCCACACTGTGGCAGCCATCTGTGCTGCTATATTAAAAAGGGAGGCAAGTTAAAGAGTCTAATAAGCTTACAATGTTCTTAAAATAAAAAAAAACACTAGTTATTTTAGACTAGATTTAAGATTATTTCATTTGCAGAGGTATAATTATTTACCAAAGAAAAAGATCCAGAAAGAAAAAATTTAAACATACAAACTTCAGTAGCTATACTAATATAGGTGCTGGTTGTTCTAAGATGTTCTATTGCAGTAGTTACTTAGCACTTATCTGTAATATATATGTCATTTTAAACATTAATATAGAGACAAATAATTGTCTTATAAAGATATAGTGGAGTTAAGTTGTCCTGAGCAGAGAGTGAAGCCACACCCTTAGTATGTGTTGTTCTCTGCCATTTGTTGTCATAGCTGGTCTTGCTTTGCATGCATGTGGTCCCGCCCTATGGAAACATTGGCCCACATCATGTTTCTTTGGGCTTTGCAACACCGTACTTAGAACATAAACAGAAGCAGGGAGGCGTAGCTGAATAAGAAGCACTTATTTTCATCTGAGATGCTGGTGCTCTAGTACAGTGATTCTCAACTGGTGGTGACACGTTCTGGATGGGCCACAGACAGTTACATTCTAAAGCAATTAAAAACGAAAAATAATGAATGCTTATCTTACTTTGTACTCCTCTTTTATCTTTAAAAAAGACAGAAAGGCATGTGTAAGACGTGCGCAGCATTCTCGTTGCCATGGTAACCATAATTTCTTTGCCCATTACCCTAGATTTTCATTTAGACTGACCACAAGCTCATTGATTGGCTCTGCCGTTTCTTGATAATGCATGATTGGCCATTCTCGCTGTCACTCCATCAAACAGTAAAAATGTGTTTTGCAAGTTAGCCAGCAGATCGTGTTCACCTGCCACTCTTAAGTTGTTAACATGTTGGACGTTTGTTTTGGCTGTGTCACATCAGCTAGTTGTATTTTAATATCAGAGGTTTCATATTAAAACATTAACATTTGAATCTGTGCCTGTGTGCGTGCTGCTACCAGTCTGTTACATGCCTCTAAGTTGAAGTATTTTCAAAATAATTCAGAATTTCTGCTTATTTTTACTCAGAAATGAGGTACAATTATGTGTAAATGAGGTCTGTTGACCATACAGTCCAAATATAAGTGTAAAATTGGTGGTAGTGAGTGAAGTGGAACACAGAATTTGGTGATAATTTTATGCTACATGCTTTTAACACTTTATAAATATTAAATCATAATATATAATAATAATGTATTAATATTTTAGATACATATAAATGTTATCACTATTATTTATAACAGGTAATAGTTATTATTAGTATATTAATAATAGTAATGAGTGAAATATAAATCATAATTTGTAAGTAATGTATTGTAATAATAGTCATTAGTTAAATAATAGTAATGTAATTCATAATATTAATTTATGTTCCAGCACCCATGCCCCACCCCATCAGTCATGTCCCCCCCTGAAATCTCAATTCTAGTTTAAAAAAATTAATTTGTTTAATTTGTATTCAGTAAAAGTGGGTCGGACTTAATGACCATGAGAAAATGAGGGTCCCGAGCTAAGACCAGTTGAGAACTTTTGCTCTAGTACATCTAGTAGCAGGAAGGATTATATACAAGAACCTGTTTAAACTGCTACTTTTGTGAAATGTTTTTCTTTGCTTACTTTTACATCTTTATTTCTCTGCAGTACTGAGACTTTTTCTAAACTTTGGGTTGGGCTACTCTTATTCAGAATGAACCCAAAGACATTGAGTTCCTGCATCTTCATGCCCTTTTTCTATCTTATATCAATAAAAAAAACTTATCAAGGGTCAGTGAAAAACATCACCACAGCAAAATGTAAGTGCCACATGTTACCATCTGTCCCTGTTTAAAAATAATGAAGGAACACTTTGAAAAGTTTTCAGACTTTATTCCGTGAGCTGATGTTTAATTATATATGCAAGGCTATCTTCAATGTTGCTCTAGACATCATTAAAGATGGAGGTCATAGCCCTGAACACTGTAAATAAAAACTCATATTAATTAAAATATGACTAGTCTGCATAGTGGAGCCCTCAATGGAAACATCTTTTAATAGAGCTAAACATCTTCTATTACACATGCCTACAATAACATCCAAGAGTTCATGTGTTATCAGGCCGAAAATAGACTGCTCATCAAGGTGAGTAGGATATATAACAAATTAACAAGGTTGAGAAGAACATTTGAAATTTATGAACAACAACATATTTTTTATCTTGGTCATATAGCAATATTGTATATATTTAATATATTAACACATATTAAATGTGTTTGACAAATCATAGCTGTTCTTTATTATTATGTCAGATGTTCATATGTATGTACAAGTATCAGTTGAAATTGACCCAGAGGAACATTGTATTGTTCAAATGTTGCTCTTTGACAGCTCACAAGATTTAATGCAGATATTATTCTCTTAAGAGAAAAAGAAGGAGGCTTGAGGTACATTTGGTCCATATAAACATAATAGTCATTCACTATATCAGAACTTAGAATATGCTTTTTGTATTGTAGGGTACACATAAACATGTGTTTGGAATATAGGTTAAGAATTTTATGATTTTGAAGATGCAAATACAATATGCAAGAGTTTTTTCAAAACGTGCAATTGATCAATGTACGTAAAAATGACACCATATCCCATTAAGGCAGTGTACTTCCAGAGCTGTTCTGCTGTACACTTCATTTTCTTGCACCTGCTCATGATATCTTTTCAGATTTTGCTGTTAATTTGGATTAAAATTTCATCACTGCTTAACTTTTTTTCCCACATTATTTTTCATTTTGTCTTGATGTGCCATTAATTATGTAGCGACAAAGTAATAAAGTTGAGCTTGCGTCCTCATTATCTTTCCCTTCATGGTGTGTATTTATTCCACACAAGCAGCACCAGGGTGACTTTACTTCATTCAGGAGGTCACCTGAAAGTGCTCATAAACTAAATATGTTTGGTCATACAAGCATGTTCCTGTTTACCTTTTTTGTAAGTTTTTTAAGGATTACATTTGGCTATAATGTAATAAATCCAATACACAGTGGTGCTTGAAAGTTTGTGAACCCTTTAGGATTTTCTATATTTCTGCATAAATATGACCTTAAACATCATTAGATGTTCACACAAGTCCTAAAAGAAAACAAAGAGAATGCAGATAAACAAATAGACAAAAATATTATACTTGGTAATTTATTTATTGAGGAAAATGATCCAATATGACATATCTGTGTCAAATGTATGAGAACCTCTAGGATTAGCAGTTAATTTGAAGGTGAAATTAGAGTCAGGTGTTTTTAATCAATGGGATGACAATCAGGTATGAGTGGGCACCCTGTTTTATTTAAAGAACAGGAATCTATCCAAGTCTGCACTTCACAACACATGTTTGTGGAAGTGTATCATGGCATGAACAAAGGAGATTTCTAGTTGCTGATGCTCATCAGTCTGGAAAATGTTACAAACCATCTCTAAAGAGTTTGGACTCCACCAATCCACAATCAGACAGATTGTGTACAAATGGAGGAAATTCAAGACCATTGTTACCCTCCCCAGGAGTGGTCGACCAACAAAGATCACTCCAAGAGCAAGGCGTGTAATAGTTGGCGATTGCACAAAGGACCCCAGGATAACTTCAAAGCAACTGAAGGCCTCGGCTAATGTTAATGTTCATGAGTCCACCATCAGAACACTGAACAACAATGGTATGCATGGCAGGGTTGCAAGGAGAAAGCCACTGCTCTCCAAAAAGAACATTGCTGCTCATTTGCAGTTTGCTAAAGATCATGTAGACAAGCTAAACGGCAATTGGAAGAATGTTATGAAAAGTGCTGTTTTCCATAATTGATGGAACAATGAATTGTGAATTACATCATAGAATTCTAAAGGAAAATGTCAGGAAATCTGCCCATGAACTGAATTTCAAGAGAAGGTGGGTCATGCAGCAAGACAACCCTAAACACACAAGTCAATCTACCAAAGAATGGTTAAAGAACAGTTACCACAAGTGTTTAGTTGCAGTTACTGAAAGCAAAGGTTCACATAAATTTTGCAACGCACAAATATGTAATTTTGGATCATTTTCCTCAATAAATAAATTAGTATAATAATATACTAATATATTAAATATAGTATAATAATAAGTATAATATTTTTGTGTAATTTTTAACTGGGTTCTCTTTATCTACTTTTAGAACTTGTGTTAAAATCTGATGATATTTTAGGTCATATGTATACAGAAATATAGAAATTCTAAAGGGTTCACAAACTTTCAAGCATCACTGTACAGTATGCTGTCATATCATCTGCTGGTGTTGGTCCACCTTGTTTTATCAAATCCAAAGTCACTGCAGCTGCCTACCAGCAGATTTTGGAATACTTGTACATTACCTCCCAATGGTATAAGTGTGATGCCCCACAAGTCATTGATGCCAAAGGGGAACAGCGTGTAGTATAGACCAATCGAGGTGCCACAGTGGACCAGTTAACCTCTATAATGAGCACAAGAGCAATGAGGAAAGTGTCAGGGATCACCATTGAGTGAACACTGTTACTTCCAGGCCTGTGAAGCAACGGCATCATTAAGATGCCAGTGTTAACCAAGGTTCATTGTCAGCATTGCCTACAGTTTGCACAGTAGTACAGTAATTGGACACTGGAGGATTGGAAAAACGTTGCCTTCTTGGACGAATCCAGGTTTGTGCTGCTTAAAGTGGATGGACAGTTGCTGACAAACACATGAGAACCACCTCCAAGAGACAACTGTGGGCCAAATGCTGGATGGTGGTGTCAGTGTAAATGTCTGGGCGAAGTTTTCCTGGCATGATGATCTTGGACCACTAACTGCATAAGCCTCTGAATGCCAATGGGTTCTTGTCCTAGCAGATCATGTGCACCAATTCATGAAGATGTTTTTCCCTGATGATAATTGTAACTCTCAATAGGATAACACCTCACTTAACTGTGCAAAGGTGATGTTTGATTTGTTTCAGAAGCAGGACAGTTACTTCGATGTTCTTCCCTGGCCCTCTAACTTGCCTGATGTCAATTGATTGGAGTATATCTGGGAACACTTTGATCACTAGGTTCACAGTGCTGACCCACAAACACACATCCTGAGGGACCTCAGTGCTCTGCTGCAGTTGGATACTTAAAACCGCCCATGACACACAAGTGTCATCCACACCAATTGTGGTTATTTCTACTATTAGGCATGTGGTCATAGTGAATGTGTACACACGCGCACATAGATGTGTGTGTGTATATATATATATATATATATATATATATATATATATATATATATATATATATATATATATATACATACTGTTGCCATGGAGGGGTCTACTTGTTCTATAACAGTTTTTATGTAGGTGGTACATGTCACAGTAACGTTCACATAGGTAAATGTCAGAACTTTGCGTCTCCCAACAGACATTTGCCAAGATCATCATATTGCTTTTGCCTTCTTACCTTCTTCCCATAGTGCATACCAGTACACACACATCCAACCATCTACATTGGGTAAAAGAAAAAATAATTAATTTGATCAATGATGCTACCATACTCATACTGACGAGTTGTGATGCTAACATGCCCTTTCCCAACAAACAGAACGTTATAAGAATGTTCACCAACATTTTGAAGAGGTTCCAGGAAAGTTAACCTGTAATGTTACTGGAATGTTAAAAAAGGTTATATACAAATATTCTAGAAACATCTAGACATCTTGACAGATTAAACGTTCCATGTACCAAATTTGTAACATCTGTAACATTCAGAAAATGTTCTGCTTAGCAAAAATTGTTAGCTGGGTTATAGGTCAGCAGTCTCATATGCAGCAAGCTGGAGGTGCACTGTAGGTTCTGACACCTTTGTAGCATAGTCGTCATGAACGTTTCTCAGTAGTTACAGTAGCTCTACTGTGGGATCTTACCAGACAGGTTAACCTTTGCATGTCATGTACATCAGTGTGCCTTGGGCACTCATGACTGTCATCAGTCCTTCCTTCAACAACTTTGAACAACTGCCAGGAACACTGCACAAGTCCTGCTATTTTGCTGTGACCCAGTCATGTCACCACCACAATTTCGCCCTTGTCAAAGTCGCTCAGATCCTCTTGCTTGTCTATTTTTCCTGCTTCTAACAAATCAACTTCAAGGACGGATCGTTCACTTGCTCACTAATATATTTCATCACTTGACAGTTGCCACTGAAACAAGCAGATAAGTGTTATTTATTCCACTTGACAATGGTTTTAAAGTTATGGCTGATTTGTAAATGCAATTGCATATATGTAATGTTTCTAAGTCTAAAGCAAAATTTTAACCTTAGGAACAAAAATATTTTTTTTTATTTATTTTTTTTTTTATTTTTTTTTTTATTCTGTTGCATGCAAATAGATACACTGTGGGAATATCCTGAGCTGTGAAACTATCGGCTGGTCCAAATCAGTAAGTACAGTGAACAGTACACATAGCCAAGTGCCTCCATGCCAAATCTTTCAGGGTTAAAAGGAGAACCAGCCTCCGCTGCTCTCCAGCCCAATATCTTATTCAGCATTACAATGCTTTACACTGCAGCTCATCCAGGATGGATATTTTTAACACTGCATCAATTCTGCAAATGAACTGTGCTTTCCCCTGCAACCAGAGGAAGAGGGGAAAAAAACAAGTATGGGGCGGGTGGAGGGGGAGCAAGAGAGATGGCACAAATTGATTTTAAACCCAAGGGTTTCCAATTCACATGGCATTGGCCACACATCTCAGCTGGCTTGAATCAGTTGAGGAATTGCAGTGGTTCACAGGCTTAAAGAGGCCGTTTTAATTGAAGGGGAAAGCGTGACCGAGTGAGTGGCTAGGCTTTGGGCTTCCCGCCAAATGTGTTTATCAGCTACCGTCAGGTGTGTAATTTACCATTGCATTCTGCTCTCAGATAAAACAAGGCCAAATGTGCCGAATCCAGCCCGTCACACCACTCCTAACATTTATTGCGTACATAGTTCCTACACATACACTCCCAAAAATATAAACAGGCTTGTTTTTATATCATGTCAGGACATGGATTTATGTCCTCTATATGTTATAACATATATAACATATAATATGTAAGTACATATATGCAGCATTGGAGGTAACACAGTACAACTTACAATTACAGTAATGTGATTATTGTTCCCTGTAAGTAAGTAATATAACACATTACAGACTAAATTTTTGTAATATTACTAATTTTCTAAGAATTGCATTACTCACATTACTCATCAGTCTCTAAAAGAAACAATATTACATGTTCTGTATTAAATTTAGTTAAATTAAATGTATTAATTGTTCATGTAATTTGTACATAATCTACATCTGCATGTGTTGCCTTTGATGGATTACTACATGATTTGGATTGAGCAGGGCAGTGCCAGTGCAGGTAAAATACCTTTACATTCTTACACTAGTATAACCTTGTAGATCAATTGGTCAAAGCATTTAATCATATTACCTAGAAACTTGGATAAAAACAATCCTGTTAGGGCCCTGAGTGGCTCAGCAGGCTAAGATGCTGACACTATGACCAGAGGATCATGCTGTTTGCCATCAACAGCCGGGGCCAAAATTGGCCGTGCTCTCTTTGGGCGGGTAGATGGCGCTCTCACTCTCCCTATCACTCACACATTTGCAATGTCTGCTGGCTCAGGCATCTACTGATTGGTCCATTCGGAGCTGGGAACCCTGCACTTTCCTCCGAGCGAATTAGCATCCCAGTGACGGTGTATCAAGCAGTAGTTCGAAAAGAGGCGGTGGCCATATCACATGCAGCAGAGGAGGCATGTGCTTATCTTCACCCTCCTAGAGTCAGGGACAGTGCAAAGTGATGAGGAGAGCCCCCTAGCAGATGGGATGGGTTAATTGGCTACTAGCACATTGGGAAGGAGAGAAAATTGGCAAAAAAAAAAAAAAACAATCCTGTGCCCCAACCCAAAGCTCACCTAAACAGGTCAGACTGAATTTCCAGTCAGGAACAGCTCTTTATACTTTATGTCTTTATACTTTATATACTTTATACTCAAAAATACTTTATTTTAAGCTGCAGCTTCTACAGGTAAAATGAAAGACTGACAATGCAATTCAGAGAGAAGCACACAGCCCTTAGAAATTTTGTGGAGTTTGAAGCTTCATCAGTGCCATGAGTGAGAACATTCTGCCTTAATATAAGCCGAATCAAAGAGAGTCATGATGGATTTACAAGTGTTTTGTATATTGCAACTGCACTATGTTAAAGCTTGAGCTAAAATATATTTTTTTTAAATTAAAGAATAGATTGATTTGTGCTTATAGTTATTAGCCTGCGCAGAGATTTTTTCTAAGCTGTGGATTAATGTGGTGTGTATGTGTAAGATTTCATATAGACCATAAAGCATTTTCATGGTTTTCCATTTTAGGAGATGTAACTGAGTAACAGGTACATTGTTAGAGCTTAATTTGGATCTATTATGGTTGTTATGATTATTATGATTATGATTATGATTATGATTATTATTATTATTATTATTATTAATGAATACAGTCCTGTGACAATACACCCCCTGGCATTTTGGATTGACCATTGCACTGGCACTGATTAAAAAAGGTGGTAGAGAAGGAGCTGCATGCATACTCAAACAGCCTCTTATCTGCACACAGACATTTAACACAAATAAATCTCCTAATTGGTATATTTTAACTTCATCTACTACATGCCATATTCCACAGTTTTAACAACTTTGTGTCATGAACACTGGAACATTCATTCATTCATTCATTCATTATCCCACCCGCTTAATCCTTATCAGGGTCGCGGTTAGTCCCCTACCCCTTCACTGGGCGCAGGGCAGGGCATTACACTATTCAACCAAGCCCAGGACAGGGCGCCAAACCATCACTGGGTGTACACATATGCACGCACACACACACACATATTTTTACGGACAATTTAGAGTACCCAATGAACCTGACCTCCATGCTTTTGGACTGTGGGAGGAAACCGGAGTCCCCAGAGGAAACCCACGCAGACACGGGGAGAACATGGAAACTCCGCTCAGATGTGGACTCGAACCCAAGACCTCAGCGCTGAGAGGCGAACGTGCTAACCACTAAGCCACCGTGCCGCCCCAACACTGGAACATGCTGAAGGAAATAATACAGTTGTTTAAATAGAAGTGTGTAACATGGAAGGTGTAGAGGAGTTGGGATGCAGAAGTGGGATCCAAATGAAGCTATTTTACTGAACTGAGGATTACAAAGAAAACATAAACGCGGAGACAAACCTAATGCAGTAGACTATCATGAACATAGACATATACGGACCTTCAAGAAGATATACCAACAATGACTAATTAATTAATGACTGATGAAGAACTCAGACACATGAGGAAGCTTTAATAACACACTTAATCAAAAGGGTGAATAAACAAGCAGGGCTGTGGGATCAGGCAAGGCAGGTGCTGAACCAGACAGGATGACCTGACGTGCATGTAATGTGGATGTAACCAAACAGCGCACATTAACAGAGATGGCACATGCAGAAATGTAAACAAACAAGCACAAGGCTGGGCTGGAACAGGGCAGAAGTGGGGGCGTGACAAATTGATTAACTGTAGCCAAAAGCAAGACTAGGTTAGTGAGCTAAACATTGTATGTATTTATTCATACAGATACATGCTTTGCCACACTGTTATCTACAATATACAATATATAAACATCTGATCTTTTACGAGTGGCTAAACTTACTCATACTCACTACCAATTATCAGCCATTACTGCTCTTTCCATCTAGGCTGCAGCACTATGGAGAGGAGTCAAGTTTTACACAAAAAAATATATAGCTTAAGTGCATCTCAGAGCAAGCTGTTGAGAACATATAGATACATAAAAAGAGGTTTTATTTTAGGCAGTTAGAGAATGAGGTGAGCAGCATTTACATTAGTCTGCTTTGTCATTTGATTCAAGTATTTTGCACTATAAAAAAGGAATCGGTAACACTTTATAATAACTCATTAATAAGCCATTAATTAATGATTAATAACTGTGAACAAATCATTAGTTTATGAGAATTTGAACATGAACAAATGTTTATAAATGACAGTTCATGTGGTTACTAATGATTGTAGGATTTAATGATTGAATCATTGAAATAATATAAAAACACAACATTACAGCTAGTTTGCCCTTCACTCTGCACATTTGAATGTAATACAGAATGATTTTAATAAAGGAGAAAAGTGGGTGAATTCTATGGTCAGGACTGATGATATGATGCTCAGTTGGATGAAAAGATTATCAGTATATTTTGTCAGTCCAAAATGCTGTCATGTTTTAGGTCAACACCTGAACATTTCTCTATAATTTAGTGCTTGTAGGTCAATATTTCAAATAGTAGCACATCTAAGCTTTTCTAAGGCAGGATGTAGAATTGAAAACAGATGAAAGAATGAAAGAAAACAGGGTTGGACAGATGGATGCTTTGGGTCAACACCTCAATCTTTCTTGAAGACGTTCTGTCTGTCTGAGTAGTGAATCTAGTGGTTTTCTATGGAGGGTTGAATGAAGGGACAGCAGCATTAAATAGACAAGTGTTATCAGTATGAAATGCAGTCATGTGCATTTGGAAAACAAACTAAATGTTTACACCAGCTTTGATATTCTTAGCTTGAATATTCAATAAGCACTAAAATGAATGGGGAAGATGGAGAGATAAAAAAATAAGGGGTAGATCAATGAGTGCTATCTATGTAAAAGCAAATGTGGGCTTTGAGTCAGCAGCAATATTTATACCACATTTGATACAGGTAGGAATGGCAAAGCTGTGTGCCAAAAACAACATTGCCTTCACCTTCTGTGATGACTTCAACAAGTGTGTAGCTGAGATGTTCCTGAACTCACACAAAAATATGTAATTGAATGAAATTATGAAACTGAAATGAATTATGAAAATGTGTAATTTAAATAAAATGTGTTTCACTTAAAGACAATCAATGTGTATATATGCTGAAAATATGTCAAATAAATAAATGTGCTACAATTCCTTTTGTGTTTTCATTTAGGCTGTATTATAAGACTTATGTAGAAATGTCCACAGCATTTCAGTATCAACAAAGGTAGGCCTTTTAGATTCTGATCATCTAATTGTAAGTGGTTCACAGGTGGTTATGTTGGATTTCTTGTAAATCTGTCTGAAAATGTAAGGGATACTGAACCTCAGTTGGGCTGGTGGGATGGCTCAAAACACGTGGCGGAAAATTTCCCT
>BRDA01022845.1:0-10925 GCA_036984385.1 Crenuchus spilurus
TGAGGTTGTTTATGGACTAATATCTCCTATTCTAGTGATTAATAGTGTTTATTGAGGTTGTTTATAGACTAATATCTCCTATTCTAGTGATTATATAGATATATATAATATATATACCTGCTATAAAGTACTGTAAACAGTGCAACAGCTGACAAAACTAAAAGCAAGAGAGAGCGAGAGAGAGAGAGAGAGAGAGAGAGAGAGAGAGAGAGAGAGAAATAGGTGGAGTGGACTAAAGAATGGTCTGGCACACATTTTAGCATCAGACATTCCTGTGGTCTTGAGTCACAGTCACCACAATGATGCGATGAACAAAGGTCTCACAAATACATGAACTTTCAAACATTGGCTCAACACTTCAAGAAGCATTCTTTCCTTCTTCAGACGCTGACTTATTATGGAGCTGAAGCTTTAGAGAAGAATTGCTCTTCCCTTTCAGTCTGAATACAAAACGAGTTTATACAATTAGGCATTAGCCAGGGGAGAGCACTAACATCATACATCTCTTCACAGCATGACATGGAGGTTCTAAAATAGACTCCAACATGCCTCAACTGGCTCTCATTTCTCAAGTGTGAAAGAAACTCATATAACAACAAGAACATGTTCCTAGACATAAGGAACTTTATATGTCTTTTGTGTTATTTTTAGACAGCTTTGATCCCATTTAGGTTTAAGACAGGGTGAAAGAATAACTTCAAGAATACCAAAAAGATATAGCTCTACAGCTGCCAACAGGCCAACTGTTTCCATGGGTTTAAACATCAAACACATCACAGAATTCCATGAAAAGAAAGAAGAATAGCAGTCTTTGAGCTATTCCTGCATTGGACTGAGAATAAATTTGACCAGCCAACAACAATCACAACAGACATACTTTTTATCCATTGGGAGGGAGGTTGTTGTCCCCGAGTGAACATTTGTCTAGGTGACGTGGTTGAGTGTCCCTTGACAAACCACTGGGAGGCAGAGTTGTGTGTCGCTCAGTGAACGTCTGTCCAACAGAGGGGTTGTTGTCACCTTACAAACATCAATCTGTTTGGTGGAGTCCTGTGTCCCCCAATTAATTTTTGTCCAGTAGAGAGGCTGTTGTCTCTTCACGAACATCTGTCCAGATGGGGAGGTTGAGATACCCCTGGCAATTGTCTGACTGGTTAGGGGGGTTGGGTGTCCCCTGATGAACGTCTGTCCAGATGGAGGGGTTGGACATCCCCAAAGAATCTCTGTCCAAGTGAGGGGTTGTTATTCCCTGACATCTGTCCAGGTAGGATGGTTGAGTGTTCTCTAACATACATCTGTCTCAGAGGCAGTGTTGGGTGTCCCTCACTGAATATCTCCAAAAGAGGGGCTGTTGTCTCCTGACGAACATCTGTCCAGTTGGGTGGTTGAGATCCCCATGACAAACATCTGGCTGGGTGGGGGTTGTGTGTTCCCTGATGAACGTCTGTCCAGATGGAAGGGTTGGACATCCCCCAATGTGTTGTCCCTTGACAAACATCTGTCCAGATAGGATGGTTGAGTGTCCCTTAACAAACGTCTATATTGGAGGCAGTGTCAGGTGTCCCCCAATTAATGTTTGCCCAATAAAGGTGCTGTTTTAGCCCTATGAACATTTTCTTGTATTTTCTTTTCCATCTCACCCCTCGCCAATGCTTCCCACTAACTGACTTTTACTTCCCATCTACCCCACAGTTAGAATGCCTATGTTACTGAGAATATGTTACTTGATCTGAGTTTGTGTGTTAAGCATTGTAGCACCAGAACCTTCTGGAATGTTGGTGATGTTCAGATTATAAAAAATACAGTTCTGTCAGAAAAAATCAGGAATAGGAATGAAAGAACAATAATATTTTCATCCACATTATGATATGCAGTACAGGGTATTCAGACATTTAGTAGTGGAGTGGAATATTGGTTATCGTTTTTCCCTGGTTATCGTACAATTTGGTTATGGTCAACTTTTTTTGGACGTTTTATCCCAGCTATCATTCATCTGCCCAGTTTTCATTTGCATGTTTTTACAGTTTCCATGTTTGTTTTTGCACATTTCTGGAAACTAGAATCTATAGTGAAGACACTATTTTGGAGCTACAGCTACAGAGGTGAAAGGTCACTGCATGCTTGTCTATTGTAATAACTTTTCAGATGTAATATAAGAACACATACGCTTAAACAAATCTTCCACCTAATTTGACATAACAAGACTCTTCAAAGACCGTAATTCTGAGTTCTTTTTCCTTAAATGTTTAATATCAACATGGTTACAGTAGAGTTTACATAGGGTGACCAGACGTCCTCTTTTACCTGGACATGTCCTCTTTTTGAGACTTAAAAAACATGTCTGGGCAGAATTTAACAAATGTCCGGGATTTTCTTTTACTTGAGAAGCGTTTTGTTAACAAACTAGTCTTGCCCTCTCCCTATTCCATTTGGTTCGCTTGAGTGAGATGTTAAATGGAGACGGTGAGCATTAGGACCCAGCAGAAATACAAGCTCTCTATCTGAAACCTTTAGGCCACACACAGGCTCACCGATTGGCTCTGACGTTTCTTGCTGACGTGTGATTGGCCATCGTCACTGTCACTCCCTCAAGCAGCGTCTGAACTGCAATTTGGCCAGCAATCAGTTTTCACCTGTAAGTTGTTAATATATTGAGCGTTTGTTCTGCCTGTGTCACATCAGCTAGACGTATTTTAATATCAGAGGTTTCATATGAAAATTCATTAACATTAACATTTGAGTCTGTGTGCATGTGTTTAGTTTTAAAAAGTTAATAGTTTAACTATTATCAAAATAATTCAGAATTTCTGCTTATTTTATTAAAAAATGAGGTATAATTATGTGTGAGGTCTATTGACCATACAGTCCAAACATAAGTGTAACATTCGTGATAATGAGCTGGAGTGAAGTTGACTGAAAAGGATTGGGTGATAATTTTATGCTACATGCTTAACAGTTTATTATTTTTTTTAATAATATGTAATAATGTATTAATATTTTATTAATGATTAATATACATTTTATTTAAATATTTATAAATTTTATTATTCATAATAACATTTAAGTTATTATTAGTATAGTATTACTAGTAACTAGTAATTATTATTAAAATATAGATCATAATTTGTCAATATTTATTAATAACTAATAATAATAATAAAATGTATGTTCAAGCCCCCCCCCAAAAAAAAAAAACCCCAGTATATCCAGTTTTATCTTCATTATAGATGTCAAAAAGTATTTGTGGCTCCCAGTGTTTTCTTTTATGTGGAAACCGGGTCCAAATGGCTCTTTTAGTGTTAAATGTTGCTGACTCCTGCTCTAGAAGCACTTCAATATTCCTTACTGTGGTGTATCTACTGATGGCAACAAGGACATACAATGAACAATAAATATAGATTAAAGTTATGTTTTAAATATTAATCATTTGCTTAATATTTGCTTAATAATCATTTTGCTTAAAGACAGTTGAGTAACATAAATACAATCATTTTTATTAGGTCAGCAACTGTAATGTGATTACATTAATTTTAACTGTAATGCTTCACCTAGTTATAGGAAATAGTAATCACAGTACTGTAACATTTTGTCTTGTACCCCTGTCTTGCACCCCAGTTGCCAAATATTTGGATATTTCTGTGTATTTACTGTGTGTTTACAATAAAACATGAGGAGTACATTCACAATAAAATTCACAAAATAATTTTTGCTGTTGGCTGTTGTTGTTATAGGTTAGCTTCTTTTAAAAAACATTTTTATTAACTTTTAGAAATTACAACATGCATCATAAACATGATGGCAGACTTATTTTCATGAAAAGATGTAAACACTTAAACACCCATTAAATAGTCTTTTACTAATGTAAGTTTCTCTTTCATAAGCTGAAACTCAGAAAAAGTTTTATAAATAAAAAAACATGGTTTAAACAAAATATTTTAACAAGAAAAATACAAAAATCCCCCCTCCCCCCACCGTTTCAGAAATGGTATAATCCACTCTGTCCTCCCCTGCCCCTCTAAAGGTGTGGATTCTGCCAGACTGCTTAGTACCCCTAAAGCTCTGTTTCTAGAGTTGCCCCTGCCTTTAACATTATCTGTAACTTCTGCAAAATCTGCAAAAGGTTGCCTCCTCTAAACGCTGCAGATAACGAGGAAGTATCTTAATAACCAGTGATTAAAAGTCTCTTTAAGCCAGCGGATAAAAATACATTTCACAGTCAGGAGTAGCAATTTCTCAAGCAGTTGGTGATGTGAAGAAGATAATGAGGCTGTTGTAGAGGGAAGACTCAGTAAAAATGAATAGATTAAGTTTTTATCAATGAATGATTACTATGTTTGTTTTCCAGAGCATTGATTATTATTATAGTTGTATGGATCTACGTTATACATGTTCCCATTATATAGAATTATACACACATTTCTTATCTCAAGGGTATAAACCAAATATAAAAATGTTCTTCAAATGAACTAATTCTAATATTTCATGTGTAAATTATGGCTCAACAGCAGGTTTGCTAGTTAAGCATATGGATGTATGAGAAGAGATGAATGACTAAGAGAGAGGAGAACTCTTAGAACTTAAAGCTCAAATTTGTTAGATTTGATTTTTCTTGTTCAAACGGTTTTTCAAAGCATCAACCCCTGTTCACCAGCCCCCTCTTATTTAGTTGAATAAAAATAAGAATGGACAAAATGTCTTCATCAGGTGTTGAATATGTAATCTATTTCTGCTGAACATGCTAACACAGATATGGGATATATCCAGGTTTGGGGGGAAAATGAAAGAAACATTGAGAGAACATGGAGAGTCTCATTCAAGAGCTGAAACTTTATAATGAGCGCTTTTGCAGATATTTTTGGATGTCAGTAACCCAATTTGGATTGCTGTTGGAGATGTTAGTCCCACATTTAATGAGGCAGAGGACTACAGGGAGCCTGGAGACCCAGAGCAGAGGCTGGCAGAGTGCCTGAGGAAAGAAAAGACATTGAAATTAGATGTGATAATCTGTTACGTTTGTCAAAATGTACAGGATGCTGAGATACGAATACAAAAAGCCAATCAGCCATCGTGGTTGTTGTTGTGCCAATAATATAACACCACATTTTCACCATCTGGAAAATCATGTTTGGTATGTAGGAAGACAAAAAAGGTAGCTGTCAACGTGAAGCATAATTAATGCTGGCAGATGGCTTTTAGAATACAAACTCGAAGAAAACTATAGAATGAACCAAATGAGCCAATTTTAAGAGGGAGGCATTATAAATACTCCAAAAAATCACACCCTGGTGTTAATGGAACTAACGGTGTTGTGATATCCAGAAGTCAGTGTCCTCTCATCATCATGATGAGAGATGTCAAGAAAGTGTCCAGTACAGTAAATACCAGATAGGCTAATGGGCCTGATGGCATCAGATACTTCTGTTTTCACTGAACTCTGTCACTGACTGAAGGCATCGTCCCAGCCAGCTTGCCTCAATGACTACCGCCCTACAGCTCTGACGCCAGTCGAGATGAAGTGCTTTGAGAAGCTGATCAGAGATCACATCCCTTCTTCACTCCCAGACTACATGGATCCACGGCATTTTGCCTACTGCCCCAACCGCTCTACAGAGAATGCTATCTCTCACCTGCTCCACACAACACTCTCCCACCTGGACAATGGGAAATACAATTATGCTCAAATATTGTTTGTGGACTACAGCTCAGCATTCCTTACAATTATCTCCTCCAAACTCAGCTTGAAGTTAGGTGATCTAGGACTTCACCCATCCCTGTGCCATTGGATCTCCTAATGGACTTCCTAATGGACAGATCACAAGTTATGCATGTGGGCAATCACATCTCACTTTCTCTCAGGCTCATCACTGGAACCCTGCAAGGTTGTGTCCTGAGCCCCCTACTATACTCGCTGTACACCCACAACTGTGCAGTCACTTCTAGCTACAACACCATCATAAAATTTGCTGATGACAATGTTGTGAAAAGCTTGATCTCCAGAAATGACAAGAATGCATACTTGGAAGAGATTAAACACCTGGAGGACTGGTGCCAGGGAAATAATCTCCTCCTCAGTGTCAACAAAACAAAGGAGCTGATAGTGGACTACAACAGGAAGCAGGCGAAAGCCTACCACCCTGCAGCTATCAAGGGGACCTTGGTGGAAAGAGTGGACAGTTTCAAGTACCTTGGTGTACACATCTCACTGGACCTGTCCTGGTCATGCCACACCAGCTTCTTAGCAAAGAAGGCCTGTAGGCATCTGTACTACCTTAGATACTTAAAAGACTTTGGACTGCCCACCAAGGTACTGCAGAATTTCTACACCTGCACGGTACAGAGCATCCTCTAAGGGAGCATCACATTCTGGTTTGGGAACAGCACCCTGCAGAACAGATGGACTCCTCAGAGGGTGGTGTGTTCATTTGAGCGCATCATACAAGTGGACCTCCCTGACCTGCAGCCATTTACAGGAAGCGATGCTGGACCAAGGCCAAAAAGGTACTGATGGACCATAGCCATCCCAGCAATGGACTCTTCTCTCTGCTAGTGTCAAGGGGGCATTTTTGCCCCCAGGTCATCCAGACTCTGAATTCTGGACAATATCACAAATACACACACCCCAAACTATGTGAACACACACATACACACGTACACTTTCACTCTACTATGCAAACTTACACTCCATCCAAATTTACAACTTAATCATCCACATACATTTGTATATTTGTATATTTTGTACATTATCTGCATGTTTTGCACAAGAATCTCTTCTTCTTTATCTCTTCTCTATTCTTATATATTATAGTTCTTATTGTCCTTTTATCTTTATCGATATTCCCCACCTTCTTTTCCTAATGTGAACGAGTAGTCATCAAAGCATTTCACTGCCAGTTGCACCATGTATGGTTGTATATGTTACAAATAAACACTGATTTAATTTGACTTCTGTAATAAGCCAGTATTTTGTCTTACATAGGGATTTTAAATTTTTCCTCCACATGTTCTCCCAGGTAAAGTACGGGAGTGGAAGACCTTCCACCCAGAACAAGTAGATAAGTAAGTGATCTGATCTGTGAAGGATTAACCAAAGGATAACCAAATATGGTTAGTAATAGTGGCCAAAGAGATTTGCATTCAGACAAGACTAAAATGACCAGACTAGCTAGACAAGCTAGACATGGCAGGTCTAAGCATAAACAAAATCAACACGGAGCTCCTGTAAAAGAAGAAATGACCACAAGATCCATGTACATTTATTCCAATCTGAGTCAGGCTAATGACAATATAGCAGATGTTCAGAAGTGAGATTGGGCTGCACTGCTATAGATGATAAATCATTGAGCCAAGTCTGCTCAGAGAAATGCCTCATTACACTCTCATTTAGAGTAATGAAATCACACCATCCACTGTAACCACAGAAGGGAAAATCTATAGCACAAAAAATGAGCCACTAGATACAAAACCCTTATTTTCATGGCTGGATGCTTATCAAAACATTCAAGAGAATGAGAGCCACGTTCTGCGGTTCAGGGATCCCAGCTCATGAGCTGTCACACAGTCATTCTTCAGGGCATCCATAGTAACCACCATAACAAAATGAACCACAGGCCAACCAAAGTGAGCCAAGGTCCAAGATTATCTAGAAGGAGATCCATCCCAAGCCTATTGAATCCCAAACCAAGTACATGTCAAATTTGCCACTGGTCCAGTTTCATTTCCTGTCATTTCTGCTGAAAATTCTCAAGCACTGAGCTTCTAGGCTGAGCGGAAGACTCTGTTTTGATTTGGTAGGATGAAGCAAAGCCAAACCACATGCAACCACTCTGCTGTGCATAGAGATTTAGACGCATTAGTGGCGGTCTGTGGAGATCTGAATCTGTCCTTTTGTTCTCCTCAGCAACCCCAGTTTGTTTCAATTTGTCTTAATGCTAAAGGATTTTTTCTCAGACACTTTCTCAGAATGAAAAGAGAAGGTGAGGCTAAGGAAAGGCATTTCCCCAGCTTCCTTTAACAGACACTCATTGTATGAAATGAAAAGCCTACATGAATGCAGTGAAGCCTTGATGTGCAGTCTTCTTGAAGTAATCAGATCAGATGATTTGCACCCATGATCAAAGTCAGAATGGAAAACTGAGACTACCTTTTTTTGTGTTATAATCCAAGACATAATCTGGGAATGGTAGCTTCAAACGATAACTTAATCCAAGGCAAAAAGTCAAGTATGGTTGAAATTCAAACATCTCCTCATCCAAAACCATCACCTCATCTACCACTAGAAGCCCAGATAACCAAACTCAACACACTGTGAGAAGAACCTTTTCACTCATACTTGGGAGAGCTGAAGGTAAATGAGGAACAACAGCAAGATGGATGAATGGACTTATGAACCAGCCATTACACAGCCTCAAGACCTGAACAGAAGACAGGATGATTTAGAGAAACACTATTTAGATGGTCACCAGGAGTCAGAATCAACTTAAAGGCACTTAATAAATAAATAAAATAAAATATATTACATCTGAAAACATGACTGATAATGTTACCTTCAGGAAGAACCTAGTACACCACATCTGACACATCTAGGCACATATTAAAGGTGTTTCACAAGATCACATATATAGTTTGGTGTTCATAAGACTACACAACAGCTACGTACAGTGGAGCTTGAAAGTTTGTGAACCCTTTAGAATTTTCTATATTTCTGCATAAATGTGATGACAATGATATTAGACTAATGAGACACAAATATTATACCTGCTCATTGATTTATTGAGGAAAATGATCCAATATGACATATCTGTCTCTCCCTGCCTGCCTGTACTCACTCACTCTCTCTCTCTCTCTCTCTCTCTCTCTCATTCCCTCATTCTCTCTCTCTCTCTCATACACACACACACACACACACACACACACAGTGTTGCTCTACTCTGTCTCTCTCTCTTTCTGCCTGTCTCTGTTTTGCTTTCTATCTATCTATCTATCTATCTATCTATCTATCTATCTATCTATCTATCTATCTATCTATCTATCTATCTATCTATCTATCTATCTATCTAGTTTGGCTTATAGCTGATGTAAATTACTATTCAGCTGCAACATTAAAACACAAAAAGACGTAAAATGTGTCACTTTACATGTAATGAGTATAAAATATGACCGTTTACCTTCTAGAATTAAATGATGAACACAAATGACACTTTGTGATATTGTCATTTTTGGCACATCAGTATTTCAGTGGTACCCCTACTTACAAGCATCCCCACTAACGAGTATTCCAGGTAATGAGTCGAGATCTCGGAATATTTTTGTTCCAGGTAACGAATAAAATTCCAAGTAACGAGTAGCGTAAATTAGTTCAAGTATGCCAACCGCTAGGGGCGCGGCGGTTGTAGCATCTCCTAGATGCTAGCATAGAAGAAGAGGTCAGTCATTACCTTTGACCGCTGTCCAGTGAAAGTGAAAGTGCTAGTGAAAGTGACACAAAGAAAGCAAAAGGTAGTGAACAAGAAAGTTAGATACATTTTACTTTTACTTTTCATATGATAAGTGTAACCATGCCATACACGTACGCCCGTCCTCCTGTCCTCCTTATCGGCCAGCCTACACGAGCACCGTCGTCTCGTTTATGTTTTAAAACCCATATAAACACATTATTTAGCATATTAAAGTATACTGTATATTGGCCGGCTGACACGGATTAATCAGTTTTACATGTATTCTTATGGGGAAATGCATCCAGCTAACGAGCAAACCAGCTAACGATCTCGGCTCCTGCACAGATTAAACTCGTAAGTAGGGTTACCACTGTATTAGATTACACTAGATTATGTGTAATGTGTTTGTTACGTATAAGTCATAAATCTTGTATGTAATTCTAAATGAACAATGTTGTAAGTAATGAACGTGATTAGAAATATCAATAATAAATAACTGATGAGACTTAACAGAGTCTGCAGTAATGAGGAAAAACAGGAGAAATAAAACATTAGTGCACTTTACTCAGACACTCACAATATATGATCACATTGTTCTTAGACCATTCCTTTTTATCATTTCTGAACAATTATGAGTGTTGGATGTTTTCTGAGATGTATTGAAAACTACAGTCAGTAACAGGGTTGAAGTGTGGTGGTGATGTGTTCCTTAAATTAAGCTTTGATTTCCCACAGGGCTGTTCTCTCAGAAGAGTAACTTTAACCTGTGATTAAGTGGATGCTACTGTGCCATATCACTTACAGTAACATTTCTACAGCACTTTTCTAAACACTCAATGTGTTTTGTCATTTGAGACATTACAGAGTCACCTCTATCAGCACCAATGGTCAACATCCACCTGGACTGTCACCACACATTAGCTATTAGACAGAGAGGTGAGGAGAGAGCAACATTATGAAGATGGAGATGATTAGGAGTGGGCAAATTTAGTCAGGAGTCCTGAATTCAGAACCTTGGTTTTATATCTCATCTGAAAGACAGAACCTTTTATACAGTACAGCTTCCCCATCATAGCACTGAAGCATTGGGATCCACACAGAACTCATGACTAGCATCTTTTGTTGTCCACTAAAAACCTCTTCCAGCAGATACACAAGCTTTTCCTTTGAGGTCTCCCATCCAAGTATTAACCAGATCCAGACCTGCTTTTCAGTGGGGTTGAGGGTAATATGGCTGCTGGCTATGTTGTTACCTGTCTGAAACTTAAAAAGGGCATCATGGAATGTTTAAAGTGGATATGTGCATTGATCTTACAGTAATTCTATTGCATTTTTGCACTGACGTTGTACAAAAGAATCCTTTTTATTTTCAAAGTCATACTCTAAAATGCTTATACATGTCTCCTATTCTAGTGATTAATAGTGTTTATTGAGGTTGTTTATGGACTAATATCTCCTATTCTAGTGATTAATAGTGTTTATTGAGGTTGT
>BRDA01022849.1:0-16610 GCA_036984385.1 Crenuchus spilurus
ATTAGATGTTGGCACCTCCACATCATTGCATTCAGTTTTTATTCACAATTTGTTTAGTGTCCCAACTTTTTTGGAATCCGGTTTGTATGAGAACATTATGACCATCCGGGCTGTGTCTGAGGCCAGGATGTCATTTGTCACATGACAGTTTTTTCTGCATGTATAAATAAATGTGCAAACCAGTCAGTTGTAGCAGTGTGTATCAGTGTATCATCATGAGCAAAGGATAATAGGGTACCAGGTGAAACATGGTGATGGCAGCATCTCAGAAACCACTAACGTTGTGAGATGTTCTAGAGCTGCTGTAGTGAAGGTGTACTGAGAATGAACTTCTCATACATTGAGGGTCACCCAACAAGATAACAGTGGTGCCCCACAACTCCAGTGAGTGATACAGAGCAATCAATGCACCACACTGCACCAGTTAACCAAATAATTCAGTCCACACCATGATGTCTCTCTAATGTCATTCGAACCAAGGCTGGTTATTCCCACTATTATATAGGTGGTCATAATGTTTTGATATAAGCTCTTTTGCTTAACTGTACGCTGTTTAGTCAGTCAAATCACTGTTGACATATTAATTTAGCCCAAGACTAAACTCAAGCTGTGTTCATGTAGAAGTGGTGAATTCATAATCCACACATTTGATGAAACAGGTCATTTGAAATCCTCAGGCACTGCAGGAGATCCATCTGCAGAAAGCGAGAGTGTTCCAGCGGGCCAGAGAGAGCACTCTCATCAGGTATCCAACAGCCGCCGCTTTCTTTTCCCCTGTGACTCGCTCTTTACTTCTCTCCGGCTTTTTCTCAGCTAATTGACATAACCTGTTTGTACAGGCAGCGCTATCCTAGCCAGACTTAGAGAGGAAAAGCAGCTTGAAGGAAAACTAAAGGAAAGAGTCAGATGAAGGGCTCTTATTTTTGTCACACAGGGAAGCTCAATATAGTGAAGGAGCTCCTGCTTTTCTCTTCTCAATCTGAGGACTCAGACATAGAGAGGATGGAGTGACTTAGACAGGAATTAGGGCTGTCAAAATGACTGCAAAACTGTACTAATCTGTCTTACAGTAAAGAGTGTCAAAGACAAACCTATTATTATTATTATTATTATTATTATTATTATTATACACTCTCTCTCTCTTTCTCTCTCTCTCTCTCTGTGTGTGTGTGTGTGTGTGTGTGTGTGTGTGTGTGTGTGTGTGTGTGTGTGTGTATCAGGGAAGACGCGAGGGCGCAGATGCTCAGTGTATTAGAGCAGACTTGCTCAGAAGAGGACACTCATGCAGGGGAAATGCAGGACCTGCAGAGACAACTGGGCCATGTGGAGAAATCAGACCACTTTCTACAGGAGAAAAATAAAGCCAGACAGCCAAAGCTGAATTACTGCCTTACAGCTGAGAGAAGTGGTGCCAGCACCAATATATGCATTCCTATGTTCAGACACTCACTCTCTACACTTTCTTACTCTGTCTGCATACTGAAACGGTCTTTTATCCTTTTATCTAGTCTCCACTCTCTGGTGTGGAGCAGAAATACCACATAACACCACACACAGTGGACAGAGCACTATTAAACTCTATACACCCTACAA
This sequence comes from Crenuchus spilurus, assembly GCA_036984385.1. NCBI lineage: Eukaryota > Metazoa > Chordata > Actinopteri > Characiformes > Crenuchidae > Crenuchus > Crenuchus spilurus. Next base: position 1,594 of record BRDA01022849.1, read on the forward strand.
ACACTAATTCAAATATGCAGTGACACATAACTCAGCTCCACTGACCATACAGGTGCACTTTGTAGTTCTACAATTACAGACTGTAGTCCATCTGTTTCTCTGTATACTTTGTTCATCCTGTTCTTCAATGATCAGGACCCCCACAGAGCAGGTGGATCATTCTCAGTGACACTGGCGTGGTGGTGGTGTGTAAGTGTGTGTAAGAGTGGATCAGACACAGCAGAGCTGCTGATGTTTTTAAACAGCTCAGTGTCACTACTGGAGTGAAAATAGTGCAGCAACCAGCCAACAGTGTCACCAGTGAAGGACTAGAGGACCAACACAAACAGATGAGCTGCTGCTGACTTTACATCTACAAGGTGGACCAACAAGATTGGTGTGTCTAATAGAGTGAACAGTGACTGAACACAGTGTTTAAAATCTCCAACAGCTCACACACTAACACACCACCACCACATCAGTGTCACTGCAGTGCTGAGCATGACTGCATCTGTAATTTGATAACACCAGAACCTTTTTGTGCACGTTTTGTGAGTGTTTAATGTGTTGATGACTCCAAAATCTAATCATTTGTGACCAACTGTGATGCATTGAAAGTGCCAGGTCTATTGCTGCATGTGAGTTTACTGAGTTTAGTAAGTCACTAGTGTTGTATGTTTCAAAGCAAGGTGCTATTTACCACTAATTAGACACTACAAGCACAATCTGCTTCACTAATTCAGTATCTATTTATGATACAAAAAACACCTCAGTACACTCACATACAGCAGAAACCCTGGCACTGTGCCATGCAGAATTATAATGTGTTATGTATTCAGAGTCTTATAGACATGGTGTTTATTGAAAGTGTTGCCAGATTTGTTTATTCTTTAAATATTTTGACTCTGAAAGGCTGTTTTAATACAGGTTTAAGATCAAGCTCATCTCTATCAAAAGTGCCAGTTATTCTAGAGGGCACTGAGATAAGTTCGTGATGAGATCCCATGGTATCTAGACTCTCTCAGGAATGTCTGGCCTTTATCTATCCTCCTCTATCCCCTTCCCATCCCTGCCTCTCTCGTTCTCTCTGAGAGAGGTTTAGCCATAATATGTTGTTAGTGGTGTGAGATGAAAGTTCAGAGGATCAGTCCTGGTCTGGTACAGCTGTAGAGTTCTGCCTAACTGGTTTCGTTGCGTCTCATTATATTCTCACTGGACCTCTCTTGGGCATGTAGCCACTCACCTCCCTCCTGCCAAGAACAGAGAGAGAGGGATGTTGAGTTAGGGGAATCAACTGTTCTTTTGTTCTGGGTCAACAGGCCTCTTATTGGGAAAAAAAGAGTGTGAGAGAGAAAAAGTGAAAAAAGTGTAGCCTGCAGTGAGATTACATATTACACATAGAGAAATTCACTACATGTCCAAAGGTTTGTGGACATCCTTTCAAATGAATGCATTCAGCTGATACAGATGTTCAAATGCACAGCTTGTCTAGTCCCTGCAGAGAAGTACTGCCAATAGAATAGGACTAAACATGAGCACCATGTCTAATATCAGGTGTGGGCTAGATGGCAGGGCATTGAGCTGTGTTCTCTGCTCAGTCCAGTATTTTTGGGATGCATTGGTGATGATGAGGTGCTGGTGGTGATCATCCAACAATCTGACACTCTGAATGCAATCAAACCAGCAATGCTCCACAGTCTTCCCTGAATAGGAGAGACAGTTACTTCAACAAATGCAGGATAAGCTCTTTTTAATACCCTTGATTTCAGAAGAAATTATGAATGAACAGGTGTCCCAATATATTTGTCTATGTAGAATACAGTATTTTAACAATTTTGTACAAAAAAGTACAAAATATTACCAAAACTAGCAAAACTTTAAGTTTCTCTTAGAATTTTTATTTCCAAGGTTAGGACTAGAATTAAGGTATGGTTAGGCTTGTGAATTTTTGTATATTTACAAAATATATTATTATTATTATTATTATTATTATTATTATTATTATTATTATTATTATTATTATTATTATTAAAATTAAATTATTAGAATATTAGACAATTATCTGCATTTATTTATTTATTTAAGAATTTATTCATTTCATTATAACAAAATAAATCTTACATACAGAAGATATATCACAAATCACAAATAAAATGAAAGGCAGCAGAAAGAAGAAAAAAATCTTATAATATCTGCCCCTTTTTCCCCAAGAGTAAATTCAAAAGATAGTAATTTACCAGAAACAAAACTAAACAAAAACATTAAAACATTCTTGAACAACAGTTCATATAGATACACATTATACTATTTCATATTTTTTAAACAAACCAACTTTTATCATTCTTTTAAACACACACATTGATCTAGCATTTTTAACATCACTTTTCAAGTTATTTCATAAACTTATTCCTTGAATTGAAGTACAACGCTCTTTCAAACTAGTTCGAAAGATTATAACAACTCTTTCTCTTAACAAAATTTATTTAGATGTTTGAAGGTAGTGTGTTTGTATGAGCCTTATACATTAACAATAAAATATTAAAGTCAACTAAATCATAGAATTTCAATAATTTCAACTGATAAAACAGTATATTTGATGGATAACTATAATGTTTTTAGTGATAATTCTTACAGCCCTTTTCTGTAATACAAAAACAGAATTTGTAATTGTTTTGCACGCTTTCCCCCAAACTTCAGTACAGTAGTTCAAGTGTGGAACAATTATTGCATTATACAACATATATAGAGCTTTATCATTAAATAACTCTCTTACTTTATACAGCAATGCAATAGATTTAGCGATTTTTGTTCTTAAATAATTTATGTGAGGTTTCCATGTCAGCTTTTCATCAATGACGACACCCAAAAACTTCACCTCAGACTCTACAGATTTCAACATCATCAACTCTAAATGGAATGTTGATAGTTCTCTTTCTATTACTAAATATCATGTAATTTTTTTATCCAAATTTAGTGATAATTTATTAAGTTGAAACCAAGTTTGTATTTTCACAAATTCTGTCTTTATCATATCCAACATCTGTTCTATATCTTTACCCAAACAAAAAAATGTGGTGTCATCTGCAAATAAAATACATTTAAAAAGTCCTGATACATTTACCAAATCATTCACATATAAAATAAATAACTTTGGACCAATCTGAACGTATTAATCAGCCTAGAACATGGCACATTTAGAGACAGACAAACCTTATTTTTTATCAAAAGAATAGGAACACAGTATTACAGTAAAATATTGGGCATGCCATGGCTTAGTGGTAAGGATCTGGTCTTGTGATCAGAAGGTTGCCAGTTTGATCCACAGACAGGACATGACTGAAGTGCCCTTGAGCAAGGCCCTAAACCCTAACCCCTAACTGCTCCCCGGGTACATGTGGATAAGGGCTGCCTCCCACTTCGGGCACAAATTCTCACAGTCTAGTGTGTTCACTAGTGTGTGTGTTTCACTACACGAATGGGTTAAATGCAGAGGTCAAATTACGTTGTGTGAAAATCACATTGGCAAATTGGTTAATCTTAATCTTAAAATAATGTTTGATTGCATATTCCCTGCATGCAATAACTACATCAATCTGGCAACCCAAATTGTTGTATTCTTCTTTTGTGAAGTTTTTCTAAGCTTTTACATCTTCTTTCATGTATTTTTTAATCTTTTATTTAAATGTTAATGAAATTCATGATTTTATGTAATAACGTGTATGTGTTTGTGTCTGTGTTTCATGGGTGTTTAGAGACGCATAAGCAAGAGTTACAGGTGGACTATCAGGTCAGGCTGAAGGAGTATGAGGTTGCCATGAAAAAGATCAAGGACATTGTTCAGAGTCGGTGCAAACCAATTGAACAACAGAAGGGGAGGAGCTATGAATTTTCAAACAACAATGTTGCAGAGCCATCTCAGAATGCATTCTGGGAATCAGGTGTGTACATACATATAGATATGCACACTTAGGGTTCATTCGAAATAGCATACAACTCTAGTACTACACTGCTTTCTACACTATTATAGTCATACATCAACAAACTGATAGGCTGTTAAGAACAATCTAATTATCCATGACAAAGTCCATTAAAGGCACAGTACGTAGTTTCCAGCGACATCTAGTGGTTTAGTTTCCATATTGCAACCAACTGAAAACTATTTCCACAGCCGCCCCCCCAAAACATAAAGAAGTCTCTGCGGTGGCCGTAAGGTGTCAAATCTTTGATACTACTGAATGCGATGTCTAGAGCTAGTGATATGTCAAGTGGTACGATTAATTTTAATTAGAAATTTAGGAAATGTAATATGTAAAATTATCATAGCTACAATGCAGGTGGAACATATTTTCTGCACTTCATTAGTGCTATTGTAAACGTTAGCTGTTTTCTGTACAAAAGACAAGATAATGTAACAAAGTAAACTCACCTTTTTTTTTCATGGCAAGACGGTGGCGCGCAGTTGCGCAGCGGCTTCTCACGCTCCTAGCATACCCAGATGTAGTAGTTTTTATGCATGTTTACGTCGGTTCTGATACTGAATTCACGCGCCCTAGGTGGCCGAGTTACAACTGAACCAAACTCATTCAGATAAGACACAGTTTAGCCACAGAAGCAGCAACTCTGGATAACAACGGTCAGGCTGAGCTGAGCAGAGTATGGCTTCTCTGGACACCGGCCCGCTGGAGTGGAACACAGGCCGGGAGGAGGAGACGAGACCGGCGGTAAAAGCGGGGCAAACAGGGCTGCGTGCTATCCAGGCTAAAGGCAAACGCTCTCTGGACAACAAGCTGGACCTCCTGCAGCTGAGGATGAATGTTTCTGAGGAGATGAGGAACTGCGCGGTGATTAGTCTCACAGAAACATGGCTGAACCAGAGCATGCCAGACTCAGCCTTCCAGCTCGCCGGCCAGCAGCTCTTCCGAGTGGACCGTAACCAGTAGTCTGGGAAAACCAGATGGGGTGGCTTAATAATCTACGTCAGTGAAGGTTGGTGTACAAACTGTGTGTTGGTAAACAGCCTCTACTCTAAGGCAAACATAAGAATCTTGAGCATAAGAATGTTCCACCATCTTAACAAATAAACCAAAAAACCTTTATTCTTGCTTCTCCTCCGTGTATTTCTTCTTAATGAATTATATGTGTATTTCTTCTTCTTCTTCTGTTTTATGTCCACCAGCGGTAAAGCAAAGCTACAGCGCCATAGAATTTGAGTGGCCAATTCGTCATTACAACACAAACGGTTTTTGCTAGCCTCGTTTGTCCTTTTCGAACTACTGTAGAAACTAGGGTGACCAGATGTCCCACTTTGTGCGGGACAGTCACGCATTTTCATTACTTTTCACGAGTCCCGCAAATTGAGACGTTGTCCCGCATTGTTACTGATAGTCAGACTCCAGTGTTTTATAATCTGGCGTTTCTCTGATGGCTGTGTGGAGAAAGCAGTGAGGGCTGTCATCAGGAGTCGGGGCGGGCTGTTTGATCATGTCAACCGCGGACGCAGGTTAAGGGCGCCCCCCACAAACACAAACCAATGCAAATCAGGTCAGAACAGCGCCGGTGTTGTCCCGAATTCTGACACGCCGCCAGAATCCGACTCCCGTTTGCGTGCACGCGCATCACATGGACAGAATGAATCGCACTCTGTGTTTCTGTTGTTTCTGTATTTAAATAAATACTATTATCATCATTTCTTTCACAGAAAACAACAGAACACCTCACAGAGCACTAGTTGTGTTATAGTTAACAAACAGAAGTCCTAAATAAATCAGTTTTATTAGAACGTTGTTAAAACAAAAGACACAACTGAGATTCTGCTACAGCTCCTAACATCATCTCATGTTATTGGTCTAAATTCAGTGATTCACATCTTTTCAGAAGAAATAATGACACTGTACACTTAATACAGTGTACATCTTAATGTTCTCTGACCCAGAGCTGAGTTATAAACACATCAGGTGTGCTTACAGAGTTGTGTGACACACACACATTATATTATGACAACCAGACCAGAGAGACCTGCACTGCAAAAACAAGCTGAATAATCACAGCTCATATTTAGATCACTGAGGCCTTCACAGAACAGGTGTATTTATACTGAGACTAAATTACACTCAGCCAGACACTATTAACTAATTAAGTGACTTCTGAAATAGATTTCACTGGATTTTGTTTAGAGGTATCAGAGTACAGGGGTTTGAATTCTTTTGCACGTCACACTTTTAAGATTTTTATTGGATTACATTTTGAAAACCATGTATCATTTTCATTCTACTTTACAGTTATGTGGTACGTTGTGTTGGTCTATCACTTAAAATCTCAATAAAATACATTTAAGTTTATAGTTGTAAGGTGACAAAATGTGAAAAAGTTGAAGGGGTGTTTAAACTTTTGAGCATGACTGTATATACATGCAAACACATTTTTATTTGCAGTCTGTAATGTGCCAAGTTATTTTAGACTACCTCGATGCACTGGTGTCCCTCATTGTCCCACACAAACCTAGTCTTTGTACTACATCCAGTGAATTAGAATCTGGTCACCCTAGTAGAAACATGGCGATGCAACATGGCGGCCTCAGTCGGTGTTCGACCCGCGACCAATGTAGATATAAACAGCTTATTCTAAGGTAAAATAATCAAATAACTTCTTAGTTTATAATGATTAGATGTGTTTTTAATCATTTTTATTAGTGATTATCTTAAATTCTGCTAAAAGATAACCCGACATATTACATACTGTGCCTTTAATTTAGTGGACAATAATGAGAGAGAAAGAGAGAGATACAAAGAGAGACAATACCAGGATCTCTTTTAAGATCTCAGAACCTCAGTTAACCAGTTCTCAGTTACTTACGTACTGTTGCAGCTTCAAAAATAATAATTATTAAATAAATTATAAATATAATATAAAAAATATAAATTGTGAGGTTAATTTTTTTTTTCTCAAAAAGCTAAAGTGTCATATAATTTATATTAATTCAAGCCTTTTTTGTTTTATGTTGATCAGAATGAATTACAGTTCATGAAAATCAGAAATCCAGTAGAATATGTGATTGTTAGTTTGAGTAAATGACTATAAACAGTATAAATACTGTGTATCTCTCAGAGCTACAACTGTCACATTACTAATATCAACACTCCTGAACCAGAGACAACATCAGAAGTGTGTTACCTGCACTAAAGAGAAAAAGAACTGGACTGTTACTCAGTGCTCCAAAGTCCTCTTTTCAGATGAAAGTCAGTTTTGTGTTTCATTTGTAAATCAGCTCCTAGAGTCTGGAGGAAGAGTGGAGAGACACACAATCCAAGTGTCTGAAGTCCAGTGTGCAGTTTCTGCAGTCTGTGATGGTTTGAAGTGCTGGTGTTGGTCCACTGTGTTTTATCAAGTCCAAAGTCAACACAGGCATCTACCAGGAGATTTTAGAGCACTTCCTGCTTCCATCTACTGACAAGTTTTATGGAGATGCTCATTTTCTCTTACTGCAGCAGCCCACAGTGTCATCACTACTACTGACTCATATTACTGTGCCAACCAACTCATGAGCTATAAGTCAAACTGATCAACAGTAAAACAAATTCAAAAAGTTTGCTATCAAAAATTTAATTGAATTAACTTTTTCACCATATTCTTTCTGTCTGTATTTCTGAAACTCTAAACTATTTTTATGTATTACAGCACATTAAAAGTAATCAGAACCTGTGATTCAAAACCAGCACTTCAAACTCATCACCATCACTGTCAGACTCATTTCTAAATCTCAGTACATCAGTCCTGATAATTTCAGCTTTCAACCACTTTTAAAGACAACGGCACATTGGTCATAAAAGTCCCCATCTAGAGAAATATCCCTGTCCCTCTAATGAATGTGTTGTGGACACTAATGACAGCTTTAATTAAGGCTATTTTACTAATTGTGTGAACACTTTTGTGTTCTCATTTCAGGTACCAAATTATAGCTTAATCATGTCTTTTTATGATATTTTCCTAAATTCTCAGCACATTTACCTGCACTGTGTACGTCGTTAAAAGGCTACTAAGCATTTGCAATCACTGCTGTGAATACACAATCACACTGTCCTTCACAAGAACAAGAAGAAAAAGAGATGAAGCGTGGTGCACTTTCTTTTTCTTCCCATGAAAGGGTGATGTAGACACATACACACTCAGGCAGAGTCACAGGGAATAAAGCATGCTTGAGGCAGGAGTGAGGATGGGGATGGTGGTGAAAATGCTGAGGAAGCTGAGCTGACTGCACTCGTCCATTCACATCACACTGGAACCCAGTACAAAGAGCCCCTCTGCAGAGCCCCACGCCTGTCCGACCGCTGTCAGAACTTCAAACCTGAATAGAAGTGGTGGAGAGTGAAAGTGAATGCTCAGTGCATGTCTTGGTGTGTTGTGAATTGTTGATTACCTCCATTGAGACTGGCGAGTTTGCTGTTTTCTGTTCAAATAAACATGTCAGTCTAGTACAATTTAGCACTCGGCAAACTTGGTGTTGTGCAAAGTAACTCTTTGTGATATGCACTTTATGTCCAAATGTTTGTGGACGCCTCTTCTAATGAATGCAAACTGTAGGATTGGTTATATGCACTGGTGGACCAGCTCTATGCTCCAATGTTGTAAAAAAATGTAAAATAGAGATGCATATGGTTTTCATAAGCCAGAAACGTTATATTAAGGTTAAGAAAGTTTTTTCTGTATTATGAAGATGACAGTGATGATATTCAGCCTCCAAAGTTGAGTATATCAGACTTTTGCTGTCAGTTGCATCAGATTGCTGAAAGCTGTGTTGGAGAAACATTGTTTTGCAAGCTCAGCCTTGGTATCGAACTGAACATTATTGGCTTTGGGTGTCACTTCAACAGAGCTGAACGCTGCTGTAATGAAGCACCTTTTATGTATTGCATAAGAGAGTGATTCCTAGACTAACCTCTCCATACCCTGAACTGTGAGAGCAGAGGTTGGAGCATCTGGCAGAGATGCGGGTTCAGTAAGAAGGAGGCTGAAGTCTGAAAGCTGGAGGAGCGCTATGTGCCAATCTGCTGGGTGTCAGTCAAGGTGATTCAAGGTGATGGTGTGGGTGTGCAGCAGTGACGGATCAGTTCTGACACATTGAGGACACAGAGCTGCCTAGCAGGCAGGTAATTGTACCAGAGGCAGGTCCCACGAGACAATATCTCCCTTCCTCTCTCTTACCTGCTCTTTAGACCAGGAAACAGAACCCATTTCTGTTTTTTTGTTGTGGGCCAAGACTTGCCGCTGCCCCCGTAGTGTAAAACTACTCCACAAGAACACAACAACACGGACATTCAGCACTGAGTGAACATATGATGAGGTGATGCTGGTTAAGCACAAGAGAAACTGGAGACATAGAGACAGGCACAACTCCAGACTTGGTACACTGGAGTCTCAAAAGGTGCACTGGACTTAAGCTCAGCTCAAGTTCATTAAGGAGACAAGACACTGGAGCTTTAGAAAGTTAACACTGGTTTTGAAGGCTAGTAACATTAGTCAACCAATCAACCAACCAACCAATCAGTCAATCAACTAACCAATCAGTCAGTCAACCAAGTGATCAGTCAGTCAACCAACCAATTAGTCAATCAACCAATCAATCAACCAACCTAACCAATCAGTAAATAGGAGCAAAAAAAACAAACAGGGAATTTGTAGTATTCACATTTGTGATTTTATTGCTATAATTTTTTGGTCTGCAGTCATACAATGACAGATGATCTTTAAATAACGGCAGAACATCTGTGCACATTTTCAAACCTACTTCTAGTCAAAAAGAAAAGACTGGAACACTGTAATACTGGAGTCTAAAACAGAAAAAGTTACATTTTTAACGTTCCAGCTGCATTCAGTTTGACCTTGCAGTGGTCAAATATTATAAAATGGAATATTGTGTAAAAGTTCATTTTTGTCCATTATTTAATTCAAAAAAGTAAACTGTCATATATTTGATCTATTAACCTTTTTTGTTCTAATGTTGATTAGTATGTCTTATAGCTCATGAGTTGGCTGGTACAGTAATATGATGGTCAGTAGTAATGTTGACACTGAGGGCAGCTTCAGGAAAAAGACATGGGCATTTCCATAAAGTGTGTCAGCAGATAGAAGCATGAAATGCTCTAACGTCTCCTGGTAGATGACTGTGTTGACTTTGGACTTGATAAAACACAGTGAACCAACACCAGCACCTCAAACCATCACAGACTGCAGAAACTGCACACTGGACTTCAGACAGCTTGGATTCTGTGTCTCTCCACTCTTCCTCCAGACTCTAGGAGAATGACTTCCAAACATTTAATCTGAAAGAGGACTTTGGAGCACTGAGTAACAGTCCATTTTTTCCTCTTTAGCCCAGGTAAGACACTTTGAGACTAATTTGAGTTAATGGATTTCTGATTTTCATGAGCAATAAGCCACACCTATCAACATTAAAACAAATAAATAAATACATATATATCTATATATCTTGCTTGAAATATATTACATGAAATTTATGACAATGTAATTTTCTGTAGAGTATAAACTGAGCTTAAAATGCTCTGTCAGCCAGTTCCATTTCAGTTTTTCACTTACTGGTTATACCAGACAGGTGAAGGCCACTGGAGAAAATTTTGTGTAAGCAATAAGGATCGTTTATGTTCAAGGATACAGTCTAAGTGAGGTTTTAACAGCAGACCTTATCTTACTGAATGTACTGTCTAGAGAAAATGTCTCTTATCTCTTAGTGCATTTCTTCATTGGTTGCTTGATGTACTACGGTATGTATCTTTAGACCTTTAACTGCTCAGAGCTCAGTTTTACATTGTGTTATATAAGAGAGGCATTTCTGGCTGGCTATCTGACAGTCTTTAAGATTGTGGGTTTATTCTGGACCACTCAGAGCAGTGTATCATCCTGGGTTCTGTCTTTGATAAGTGTGATTTCATACCCAAAGCACTCCTGTGTTTTATCTCTTAACTGAAACATGGATCCTGTGGACAGTCTCTTTTTTTTCTTTTTGGCTTCATATTAATCAGCTTCCAGCAGGACGAGCCCAGTTTGCTTAGTTCATACTCAATCGAGGTCTGTAGCTATCTCTGTCAGTGACAGACCAGCAGATCAGTCTCAGCTCATCGTCTTGAGGACAAGCAGCAGTGATATGGTAGAGAAAGAGGAGATAAACACACATTCATATGCAGAGTCACTGAGGAAGCATGGGGACATCTTTTTATTGTACAAGTATTACAATTTTTCTCTGAGGTCCACTTTGTCTTTTTGCCAATCTGTGTTAAACTAACAAAGTTAGTTTTTATAAGTCCATTTCCCAACAATTTTGTTTAATAATGTTTGGCGGTTGAGAAAATTGCTTCAATTATGTGTTTTTCAACTTTTCAGCACATTTCTACTACATTTGTAAGCTCTTGCTAATGTACAGCTCTGCTGTGTCTGATCCACTCAACACACACTAACACACCACCACCACATCAATGTCACTACAGTGCTGATAATGATCCACCTGCTTTGTGGGGGTCCTGACCACTGAAGAGCAGAGTGAACAAAGTATACAGAGAAACAGATGAACTACAGTCTGTAATTGTAGAACTACAAAGTGCAGCTATATGGTCAGTGGAACTAAAATGGACAATGAGTGGAGATTTAAGGCCAGTGAGTATATAGCAATTGTCCATGGATCATCACTTTACTCCTTTTCTTACTGTAATGTAATAAATCCAATGTTTTATGTTTTACAGTGAATCAATGACAAGCTTCCCATTATGACTGCACTGAGCCTTAACCCATCATATTAACTCACTCTTTTACAGCATGACATTTTAGCCAAGCTTATTATTCAGCATTAAATCCAGTTGATTATGGCTTGAGATGTTCTGCATTGACAATTGTTTCACCTGTTATTTTCTGGTTCCTAGCCAGCAGGATGCGTTCTACAATGGTGGGGCCCATGTTCAGAGAAGCTGCAGCTGGATTCTCTGGAGAGGGTGATGGTATCCGACGAGGCAGGAGGATGATGGAGCACAGGAGGCGCTCAACACTCCTCCAGGGCCTGAAACCAGAGGAGCAGGAGAGATTGAGACAGCTGTCACTCAATGCCATGCATCAACAATCCCAGCAACCTCCAGCAGGCCCTGACCCACAGTTCCTCTGTGACTTTTATAAGAAGGGTAAGTGTTAAAATCACTCTACTGTGATCATATACCCTCACTGGATTGTTTCTTAATTGACTTTGCATTTTATCAGAAACATCTGACATGTAAGTACACTTTATACAGTATGTATTGCTAACTGTAAAACTGTGTATACATTGTACATAAACATTAAAAAACAAGTTATATTTCCCAGAACTCTAACAAGTCAAGAATATAATATAATGTACAGTAAGTACAGTAATATAAGGGGCTACCTTGCTTTTCTGCAGCTTTCCCCACTCCTCTCTTCAGACTTAATAATGCCAGTCATCAGCTAACATTGCTTGCAGCTGTGACTTGCTTATTTCTGGTGCAGCTTTCCACTGCTGATGTTAGCTCCTTTTTTCTCGGTTTGCAAGTGTAGGTGATCAGTTATTGCCCTTGGCTGTGACTGGCTTACTTAAGGACTGCACCTTGTCTACACAGGTCAAACTTTGCCAGTAACTTTTCTCCAAGCAAAAAAATAAAATCCAGTCTCTGGCCTTTCCTCTATTTTGTTCTCTAAGGACAGAGACTTATGTCAATTATCTTGTCTTGTAATACTGTAAAGAGTCCATTTATATATCTATGCCTCCCACCTTGGGTTCCACCGCCTGGGATATATCCAGTATGACCACTCCTCACTCCCTTGTGCATTCAAGTTTTATGTTTTTTAATGAACCACAAACTGTCTGGTTCATATTGTTTGGAGCTATCTCATCTATTAATTGCCAGGTGTAGAAGGTGTGTCTGTGCAGGGAAATCCCCAAATTTCCAGGACATGGTCTGAAGAACCTTGCTGTAGTCATTCATTAGTGGTCTGGCCACATTTCAATACGTTTTCATTCTCAACCCACAGAGAGGTGTGTAATGACTCCAGTGCCACAATACCATGCTAGTATTGCTGTTTTGCATTTGCATATTTACATTTAAAGCAGATAATCTTATTCAGGGCTTCACTGTCCTTTCAGAAGAAATGTATGCTTAGATAGTATTCAGATATGATGGGAGCAGGAAAAGAGCCATCCAATGTCCTGAGCTGTGTCCACGAGGATAACTGGGGGCTTTAATGTCTCATTGGAGCCGCAGGAGACCTATGGAAATGGCTGAACGAGCGGCAGCTTGCACTCTGACAGCCAACAGAAATGAACACCCATCTACCTGCACTGTAATCACGCATGTCAGTCTTTTTCACACAGACTGAGGTTTATTTAATCCATATTTTATCACCATATCTCCATTAGTATTAAAGTTATTCACAGTTGTTTCGGTAAAGAAGCAAAAGGGACACCCTGAAATGTGAGTAGTTAACAGGTTTTTTATATTTAGTTGTTGCTTCTGCACAAAGCATTTGACTTGTAGCTCTCAAATCACTGCAATTAAGTTCTGGTATATCTGTTAATGGTGAAAAGTGATTTAAAGTGTATTGGATTTTTACTGAAAGAGAATTTCATTGTTTACAGTTCAGAACAGCTTGAGATGATTGACATAAAAATGTCTAATCTTTTGAGTGTCACACTTACACAGTCAGCTTTAGCATCTCCAGAACATAATGACTGTTATTCATTTTTAATAGCATATCTCCTGATGTCTACTTGACACAGAAAAAACAACATGACACGTGATCCACACACACACACACACACACACACACATGCACATGCTTACATGAGCGCATACAGACACATGCATACACTGACTCTCACATATGCAGATGTTGAGTTGTTTGCATGTGTGTACGTGAGTGTATAACGTGAACTGAAGCACATGTACCCTTGAAGGGACAGCTCTATCACACACCATTTAACAGTCTTTTTCTGCTTGCTTGGTTTCATTTACATTAACTAAAGAATTCCAGTTCATCCACCGCACTTTTTTGTGGCCTGTCTGACGTGTCATATGCGTCATTAATCTTAATACTTCAGAGGAACACACGGGACCAGGAGGATAAATATCATTTATTAAGGCGATTTCAGGCGCCATCACTCCCAGCATGGTCATTATGTCAATGAATATCTTGTAAAATTGCTCTAATTTTTCCTTCTTTAATCCAGCAATCAGATTTAAGTTTTAGTGATTAGCTCAGAAATATTTGGCTTTCACCAATGCTGGCCTGCTATATTCTGGAATTGGTTACTGTTAACTTGGATAACAATAAAGCAGCTATAAATGTATTAGTCATATTTTATATTCATGACACATTAAGTGACATATTTCACATTATATTGACATATAATATATATTTTTTTATTATTTTAATGTTGATCAGTATGACTTATAGCTCATGAAAATCAGAAATCCAGTAGAATATGTGATTGTGAGTTTGAGTAAATGACTATAAACAGTATAAATACTGTGTATCTCTCAGAGCTACAACTGTCACATTACTAATATCAACACTCCTGAAGCAGAGATAACATCAGAAGTGTGTTACCTGCACTAAAGAGAAAAAGAACTGGACTGTTACTCAGAGCTCCAAAGTCCTCTTTTCAGATGAAAGTCAGTTTTGTATTTCATTTGTAAATCAGCTCCTAGAGTCTGGAGGAAGAGTGGAGAGACACAGAATCCAAGTGTCTGAAGTCCAGTGTGCAGTTTCTGCTGTCTGTGATGGTTTGAGCTGCTGGTGTTGGTTCGCCGTGTTTTATCAAGTCCAAAGTCAACACATCATCTACCATTTTAGAGCACTTTATGGAAACTGAAAAGTTCCAGTCAGGTTTTCAAAAGAAGCATAGCACCGAAACAGCACTTCTGAGAGTTCTTAGTCATTTGCTGATGAACTCTGATGCTGGGAAGGTGTCTATTCTGGTGTTGCTAGATCTGAGTGCTGCATTTGATACAGTGGACCACAGTATTTTAAAA
>BRDA01022852.1:1012-12055 GCA_036984385.1 Crenuchus spilurus
ATATATATATATATATATATATAAAGAAAAAGGCAAGTCTGCCTTCAAATATTAAAATAGAAACAAGCAAGTGTACCAGCTATATGTTTTTAAACAAGAGAGCAAGAGTTTACATTGATGGTCTAAAATGAAAATAAAAACTGAATGCCACACATATATTCCAGGAAATCCCAAATGAATGGCATCATAAAGTTGGGTTATCAACACAATGTCTGTCAGCCATCAATGATGGACAATGGTATAATCTATTGATATAAGCAAAAAAAAAAAAAATAGGCTCAATCAGTCCTTCAGATGGCAGTGCTGAGATGCAACTGAAGCCAACATTATTGAGAAGTCATCAAATGTTTCGACTAAGTTTATTCTCTTCCAAATGAGGATGAAGTTCCAGTGCTGTATTATGTGACATCACAATTTAAAACTGATGTGGTACTTCAGAATAATCACTGTGTACATAGTTAGCTAAAATAAAGAGTTTGCCAAAAAAGGAACTATATAGATCTGCAATTATGCATTCACAACCAGGTGTTTGCTTGTTTTTATTGAACGTAAATAACAATTTTTTTGCTTTAATTTTTTCACCCCTCTCCTCTTCTCATTCCCTAAAGCTCCAGAGGCCTCTTCTTTTCAAACATTTTTTTCCTTCTTCCACTCCATCTCCCCGGGGATTCACCATGTGTTCAAACTTGTACCTGCAATGTTAAATGGTAACACACTGGCACCATACACACAAAGGATGTCAGCAGTGTCAGAACCTTCTGGCATGTTCTCCAGCTTTTCTAGGTTTTCTATATTTAAAATTAATGGCAGACAAACATCAACAAATGTGCAGATTTATGTATGCAGAAAATAAGACAACCCTCAGGGATATAAAGCCAGAAACTTCTAACTGCAGGTAAATGACAAACATTTGACTACAAAGCAGATAATGCCAAACTGTGAATAATAAAGAATACATTTTATGCTATTTTCTTTGATAATCTTTTAGTTTCCTGGTTAAACATAACTCCTTTTTTATTATTTCCACAAAGGAAAAAGAAGTAAGAGTGGACATAAGCGGTAAAAAAAGAGGGAAGGTCAAAGCTGGATAAACAACAGCGGGTGTGTGTGTGTGTGTGTGTGTGTGTGTGTGTGTGTGTGTGTGTGTGTGTGTAAAATACTGAGTATATATGTGTGAATATATCAAAATCCTTAAATAAGATGCAATAAAATATATTTACAACCTCAGTCATTCTCTAGCTCAGGACTAGTCTTTTTACTCATCACAACAGTGAGTTCCAGATAAGTATGATATCACACAATTCGGCCCAAAAAATCCCTTTATTTTTCCCCACAGCTAGGAAAAGTGCTTACTTATAGACATCCTTGTGAATAGGCATCCTTGTTGAATGCAATTGTGCTAACGCTCTGCTTTGTGCCAGAACATGGCTGTCTGGAGCTGTAAGCTAGATAACAGACCATCATCTCCATAACTCCAGCAGAGACCATAATCAATGGAGATGTTTTGGAAAAGGATTATAGAGCTCAGTGGTGATAGTCACAGCCTGTTAGTGTAACCATGGAGGAGAAAGAAAGGGGAAAGTTGGAGTATTTATAGGAGGAGGAGGGTGGAGCATACTTGGAGAAAGGTGATCAAAAAGGATCCCTGCTCAACAAAGCACACACGCACACACATCCCACCCCCCTACCATCCCATCACTTCAGACTAAAGCAACAGTGTGTGTCCGAACCATCTGCCAAGCAGCGAGAAAAACAACTTCATGCAAAATGAGGAGAGAGAGAGAGAGAGGGAGAGAGAGCAAAAGTGTGAGTGATATAGTTTTGATTTATTTTTATTTTTTTGCTGATTTTATTACATTTTTTGTTTGTTTTAAAAGTGCATTAACTTGTTAAGCTCCACTGACCTGCCATTAGATCTGGCATCCATTCATCATACATTTAATCTATTCATATATACATTTAGACATTCATTACTTCCTTACATTCATTACTCAATTACTACAAAAATTTAAATCCTCTTTTCTAACAAGTTGTTAATTTCTGCTTGTGAGCTGCCAATGAAACAATTAGACTCAAATAGGTCTACTGCCTTACCACCAGTTAGAATGGGCATATATAACAAATACACATTCATATCAGAATTTTATGACCACCTATTTTTTCTACACTCACTGCCCATTTATTCAGAAAGGAGGGTAAAGTATTCATGCCTTGCAGTGACATGGTTTTGTTGTTGTCACTGCCATATTGAGTACCTGATGCAACAAAAACAATGGAGCAAACCTCAAACTTGAAATTGGCAGAGCAGAAACGATACTCTGAAAAAAAATTCAATTAATTATGACCTATATTTATCACCTGAGCTTTTTCGACCGCTGGCCTTGTCAGATTCAATGCCATTTCATGATATTTACATGTACTTAGTTCCCATTGCCTTATTTAGGACAACATTTGAAAGCCTACAAAAGCACAGATGCATACAAATACTTCACAGCAGGCTGGGTAATGGAGCCTAAAATACAGCATCTGAAATAAAAGAAAATATTTCTTGTAATAGTAGTCATTTATTTGGTTTCAAAAAAACATTCATACATGTCATGTCATGTCACACGCCGTCATTGCTTTGCGGTGGTAGGCTGCACAGACGAGTCACTTCTCTCTTTTCCACATCTTTGTCAATTTGACCATCACCAACATGCCCATGGCCATTCTTGATTTCAATTCACTAGCACAGTCTGCAGCCTTTGTTACTCTGCATCCCAAATATGTGAAAGAGTCTACTTGTTCCAGAAGTCTTCCTTCGACTGTGTTCTTCAGTAAAGCTTCAGTGTTTGTCATCATGTTTGTTTTAGCTGCATTGACCTGCATGTTATATTCCTTTGCAGCCTTCTCAGTGCGACTCACCAGCTCTTCTAGTTGTTATTTTGATGTGGCCAATAAGACGATGTCATCTGCATATCTGAGATTGTTAATAGTCCTTCCACCAATCTTGAAACCTCCCATAAATCCCTGTAGTGCTTTCCTCATCACTTGTTCTCCTAAGATGTTGAATAAACATAGTGAGAGGTTACACCCTTGATGGACTCCTTGTCTTACGCTGAACCATGCTGATGTGTGATCGGCGGTCCTGACGGCTGCACACTGCTGTCTGTACAAATTTCTCAGCAGCTGGATCAGGTGTGAGGGAAAACCCATCTCCAGCATGGTTATCCACAATTGGTCATGTTGTATCATGTCGAATGCCTTTGTGAAATCAATAAAACAGAAATACAGTTCCTGGTTCCTTTCTCTTGCTTTCTCCAAGATGATCCGGAGGTTTGTGATCTGATCCCAAGTGTCCCTTGGACAATCTCCCCTTCCAGCTTAGACTGCATTTGTTTTAAAATCACTTTCAACAAGAACTTGCTAGCATGTGAGACTAGTGCAATGGTCCTGTAGTTTTTGCACTGGAGCAAGTCTCCTTTCTTGGGCAGTGGGATGAAGAGTGATTGCGTCCATTCTTCTGGCCAGATTCCAGTTTCCCAAACTTCTATACAAACGTCATGGAGCTTATTCAATATTGTCTCTCCACCAAACCTGAGCAGTTCAACTGCTATGTCATCTGGACCTGATGCTTTTTGTGTAGCCAGTTATAACATAGCACCATGCGCATAATTTGCGGGGGGGATAGGGGGGTTATGACCCCCCCAATAATCTGATCCAATCACTATAACCCCCCCAATAACGTCACATAATTTCAATTTACAAAAACATCTTTCTTGAATAACTTGTTAATTTCTTTATTCATGATCAATTTTGGGTAAAATACTAGCATGTTTACTCATTTGTTAATGTAACCCCCCCTTTACCCACAAAAACTTGGTATCACTCAACCCGCTTGGCTCCACCAAGCAGCAGCGCTCACCATTTGCAGGGTTGCCAGGTTTGTGGTTTTCACGCCAAATTGGGCTTGTTTGAAAATCCAGTCGCGGGTGAAAATTAAAACATGGCAGTCTGCGTTTTTTTGGGCTACTTTTAAAAATGACCGCGGCCGCCAAAAAACAACAAGAAAAAGTGGGTGTTGGAAGATTGAATGCAACAATATGAACAAGGAGAACATAATGACATAAGGAAGTACAGCGTGAAAGGGAGAGAGAGAGAGAGAGAGAGAGACACAGAGAGAGAGAGACAGATCTTTTTTTTTTTGCTAATTAAGTTACTATTAAATGTTCTTGACTGGGATATAAAACTGTTATAAAAGAATTAATAAACAATAATGTTATTATATTATTAATGACTGATAAAAAATCCCTTATAAACAAAATACTAAGTCATACACTCATAGTTGTTTTGCCATTTGCTTCAAACGTGTGACAGACATATTTTGGGCTAGTTCAAGCTTCTGAAGGTCGCGTTTTAGACTGACTTTGGACTGGATATTTTTGCTGGACCTGGCAACCCTGACCGTTTGCTTGCTTTTGCAAGCAGCTGCTGGGGGAGTGTGTGTCATAAGAAAAAATTAAAAGAGCACCAAAAAGTGGACAAAAAACATTTTTTCATTGTTGGTCGACAACACCGCCTTGTAAAAAGTGGAAAAATCAAAATAAGGTAAATGTATATGCATTGTTAGCTGATGATTGAATAACTATATCTGATCTGTGTATCAGATACACTATGAATACCCATTCAGGTATTTTAGCTAGCTCCGTTAGCAAGCTCCGCATTTCTTAATTGTTTAAGGTGCAGAGTAAATACAAAGAAAAAATAAAAGCATTACAATATATTTTTAATACAGTTAACCCAAAATTTCCTGAATCCTTTTAGAAAAGTAAATGATTTAATAAATAAATAAATTGGCAGACCGCTCAACCCCCCCAATGTTGGACCCAAAGTTACGCCATTGTATAGCACGCTTGCTTTCTTCCTTCAATGGTGGTGGCTCCTTTTCTTGAACATCAATCTGAATGTTATCTTCTGCACCACTGTATAGTTCCTCACAGTAGTTTTTCCATCATTGACACACCTTCTTTGGTTCCACAATTTCATGCCATCTTTGTCCTTGATGGCTACTATGTGAGTCTGGAATGGTTCTTTACTATCTGGAATACAGGTCTGCTGTTCCCTTTCTTTGCATTTTCTTCCAGCTCACTGCACAATGAGTCCAACTCAGCTTGCTTATCTCTTCTGAGCCTCTTCTGTACTTCACTTTGCAGTTTCCTGTAATCAGTGGAAGACTTCGTTTTTGCTTCACGCTTCTTCTTAATCCACTCAAAGGTTTCACTGTAACTCTTGTGTTTGATATGGTTTGTCTTTTTAGCAGCTTCCAGCATGACATTCTTCATTTGCTGCCACAGTTCATCTGGTGTGTGTGGTTCCTGGAGTCTTGCTAAGTCTTCAAATCTGTTGGCAACCTCCACTTGGTACTGCAGCTTGAACTGGTCCTGTCTGAGTTTTCCAAGGTCCAGTTGAATTGGCTTCCTCACTTGTTTCCTTTTGAACCTCATCTTCAATGTCAACATCATGAGATTGTGATCAGAATCACAGACTGCACTGAGGCATGTGTGTGCATTATTGATTGACTGTTTCCACTGCTTGTTGATCAGGATGTAGTTAATCTGAGCTCTGGTCTCCTGATTTGGGCTCTTCCATGTGTATCTGTGCCTGTTGTGTAGACGGAAGAGTGTGTTGCTGATGAACAACCCATGTTCATCACAGAAGTCTACCAGTGCTTGACCTCTATCATTTCTTGTATCATGACCATATTTCCCAAGCACTTCACTTTCTGTTGCATTTTGACCCTACCAGGAGCATAGCTCCAGATGGTATCGCTCTTAGATTCAAAGGGACTCTCAAGCTTCTCCACCACAGCAAGGTAGCAATCTCAGCATAAGAAACATTCATACATACTTAATTAAATACAATACAAAAATAACCAAATTTAAAATTAATAACAGAAATAGATAAAAATAGTTAATTAGCTAACTAAATAATTAACGAAAATTGACCGACTATGTGTAGGCTGAAGCATTTGCTTATTTACTAAGCCATGTAGCTAAGTTATGTGACTAAACACCACGTTGTAATGTATCATAGCATTTATTTTGAGCTTTAAATTAATAGCATTTAGACTTGACAACCGTAAAAGTAATTTAGCTCAAATCTAATAATACCAGTCTGCTGAAAAGTCTCATTAAACAGTTTGACTAGCAAAAGCAAATAAATTCACACAGCAAACAAGCTAGCTCCCCCAATTAGCTAACCTAATTAGCTTAGTTAACACTAACTTAGTTGTTAACCAAGAGTTATTCACCAGAAAAAATGTGCACTGCAAAGTTGACTGCTTTTGGTTGATGTCCAGTTTGCCCGTTTGATCTTGGCAAACTATTTTTCCTTCCGGTCTGTGTTTTGGGAAGTCTATAAAATGATAATCCTTTATCCCTTTTCTTATTGTCACAACCCATGGCACAGCATATTGAAGGCATGAATCAGACAGTAGGTAGCCACTATGGCAGCACCTTCATTTAAGAAGTCAGCTGGAACCCATGAATAGGAAGAAACAGACGGACTACAGTCTGTAATTGTAGAACTACAAAGTGCACCTGTTTGGTCAGTGGAGCTGATAAAATGGACAATGAGTGTAGATATAAGGTAAGTGTATCTAATGAATTGGCCAGTGAGTTTTTGTGTGTAATATTATAAATCTAATTCTGTTACTCCCTTCTGATGAGTTTCACAATGATAGATTAGCACAACAGTAGGTTACGTTCAGATTAGACTCATTATGGACTCATTATGGACTGAAACTATTAGTTTTTTTGCTTTCATTCTTACTGCCATGGATAGTATGGTTTTGAATTACTTTTGCATTTATTTCAGCTTTATTTTTTTATGGGTACATTTCTCACTGCAAGTTTTTTATTAACAACAATAACTGTGAGATTTTGAATATATCCAGACAATGTGTAACATGTAAAATGCATTAAGATCTTCTGCAAAATGTTTCATTTTGTTTAGTTATAGCCAAAAAAAAAAATAAATAAATAATAATAATAATAATAATAATAATAATAATAATAATAATAATAATAATAATAATAATAATAATTTTCACGCATCCCTAATTATAACCATGTCAAAGTTATAACCATATAATGCAGACATAAGTCACAAAAACACTAACCAACACTAACCTGGCACTGTCTATGTTAAGTCCAGAAAGCCTGTAAATTTCAACTAAATATCTTCAAAATCTGAGGTTAGCTTCTTATCTGAATTTCCTACCTGGTGCTGGTACGTAACTGCAGCACTTTTTAAGGTGGAATATGAAATTTCACAGGGGAATGAATGTAAAGGTTACACCATTTAAGGCGGAATGTGAAATTTTACAGGGGGATGAATGTAACAGTTACACCATTTAAGGTGGAACATGCAATTTCACAGGGGAATGAATGTAACTCCTGCACCATTTAAGGTGGAATGGCAAGTTAGAATAAGAGGTTAACTTCACTTTTGAATTGCACAAACCAGCCAATCAAATTTTCATGAATAACATCCCAAACATCATTACATCTAATCCAAATGTCCTGTTACAAACAACACTTTAAGGAGGTACAATGTGTTATAATTTAATTTCCTCTTTTCTTTTTTTATAATTTTTGCCAATTTTCTCCCCTTCCCAGTGTGGTAGTAGCCAATTAACCTATCCCATCCGCTAGGGGGCTCTCCCCATCACTTTGCACTGTCCTTGACTCTAGGAGGGTGAAAACATGCACACGCCTCTTCTGCTGTGTGTGATACGGCCACCGCCTCTTTTTGAACTACCACCTGATACACCGTCACTGGGGAGCCATCACACTTGGAGGAAAGCTCAGGGTTCCCAGTTATGAATGGACCAATCAGTAGACGCCTGAGCCAGCAGACATTGCACTGTGTAAGTGATAGGAAGAGTGAGAGCATCATCTACCCACCCAGAGAGAGCACAGACAATTTTTGCTCTCTTGGGCTCCGGCTGTTGATGGCAAACAGCATGACCGGGATTTGAACTCACACAATGTGTTATGATTTCTGATTGTTGGCTTTAGAGTAGTTTAAAAGTCGGCTTTTAAACTTGCTGCTTTTAAGCACAAGATTTGAGAAGAATGAAGTACTAACTAACAACCACTTCTTGACAGGATCAGTCTGGACCAAAATCACTCCACCAAGCCCAATCAGTCTCATATCTTCACTCAGTACTTAGAAAACAAAAGGCTGAAAACGAGCAAATAATTAAACGTATAAAGGGAGTACATGGCCAGGCCAGACAGCAAACAACTCCAGTCCTGATATCAATTAGCACAAGAGCCAAAGAGCAATGTTTCTGCCTTAAACTCATTACAACAGCACTGATTCAAAATGTAATTGAAATAGATTAGTTTTCAGAGTGGTAAGAGCTCAGCATGATTTCTGTCTATAAAAGCATGTTATACATGTACCATCCCAAAGTCAAATCCATAGGCAATCTTCCCAAACACTGCAGCCACACACATGCTAGGAGTTAGGAAACATTTAAATGGCTGACAATTCAGTTCTGCAGCATTCCACTAAAAATATTAATTCAATATTCACACAGTTATCATGACCACAACACAGAACAGACCTTATAGAAAATGAAATACTATAAGGGCAGGTTCAGAATAATGTTTGAATATTTCTTGAAAAGGCAAAATCACAAGAGATTAAAGTCAAACTCTGAGACTAATGGTCATATGTGATGTATAATATGTAAGACTAAAGTTCAATTATAACTTATTAACAATTACCATTGATTGTAACAACTATAACAAAACCAGACGAATACAATTTTTGTGTATATGGAACAAATTCTAAGCTAAAATAAATAGAGCTGTTGAAGAATAAAGAAATTTAGAAAATACTGAATATTGAATCAGATATCAAGTGAAATGATGTTAAGCAACAAAAATCATTTGATGAGTTTTATAGTTCCAGTTTGCTCTTTGAACTACAAAACATATTTTATACATTACAATAAAGGACTATAACAGATCGTGCTTCTCAGAAAAAGGGGAAAAACTCTGGGTTTTTGGTTTTTCAATAGCCTTTTTCTTATATAAAAATGTCAAAAAACTTTCAAAGAGGAGTAGTTATTAAATGACATTTTCATTTTTAAAAATCTGTTAACTTACTGAAAAATGTGAAAGAACAATGTGAAAGAATTTACTGAATGACCTCATGTGCAATTTAGGCCACTTTTTCATTTCTTTATGAGAACAAACACTAGTCTTACTGAACAAAATGATAAGAAATAAATTAATAAAAAATGCACTTTCCTTTATAAATACTATTGATTTAAAAAGATACATTTATATGGATATTTAAAAATGCTGGTACTGAAAAAAAAAATATTTATTTGTGTAATTTACATCACTTTGGAGGCAAGCATGGTTTTCTTAATTTCTTCATGAAAATAAACTATACTTATTGCAGTCTTTCACTCTTAAGTCCTTTCTGAGTCCTCAATGGAAGTTAGTGTAGAGTTTTTTTTTTCTTTTTCAACATTTTCTGTTTTATAAAAGTTTTGTCATTACTGTTATCAGGACCAACTATTTCATCCTTCCATAAATGTATTGACATCCACCTAAACATGCACAAAAACACAAATGCATTGCCACCTCGACTATATAGGTATATAATTATTCTGTAATGGGCCACTTTAAATACTGCATAAAAGTGCATTTAATACAACTACTGTGAAACCTCATGCCACAACCTTGTCTCTGTCTTAGTCTTGTGTTCACATGCTGTTTTATTTATATTCTGTTGTGTCTGCCCACGTCATGTTCTCTTCTTGTCTTGTGACCCCCACAGCCCTGTTCCCCAATCCCTAGTCTGATTACGTTTAGTTAAAAGGTTCCTTTGTGTCTCTCAGTCCTCGTTAGTCATTGTAATGTCTTCATGGTCAAGTGTACTGTCGTCCACAGCCACAGTTTTGTTATCATGCTAATGTCTGAATGTTTGAATTCTGTTAATAAAGCTGTGCTTTTGGATCCACAAAATGTTTTAATTGGTTTACAGTTAAATTACTTCAATGTAATGCATTACATAAGCCAGTGGTCCTTGTGCATGTTGCTTTGATGAAATGTTTACTCACATGGTGGGAAAATGCACATGACATCATGAAATTGAAAAGCAATTGATGGGGTGATTTTAAATTCAAAACCTAGTTTTCCTTTTGTGTTATTTATAAATGATGTGTCGCCAAAGAAGGTTCATGTTTTTAAAATCTGAATATTTTTTATACAAATGTTAATATATGTGACCCCACCAGGGAAAACCAGGCCAAAGTCACTGGGCAACTTATTGAGATATTGTGTCAATATTGTGTCACTCACATTAGCAACAAAACTTAGCCACTCTGTATTATTGCTGTAAATGAAAAATAACAGTCTCAGATATCTATCAGAGTACATATTTTGATCAAAAACAAAATTTGAAAAAAACAAATTTTGAAAAAAAAGAATGACTTTGACCTGGTTTTCCCTGGCGGGGACCGGGTTCACATATTTTAACAATAAATGTGCTGGCAGGTTAGTGTGTGTTGTGCTGGTACTGGTTAATGTTTTTATTGTGCACACAAATTAAACATGCTGGTGGAAAAAATAAGTGAAATTTTTTATTTATTTATTATTATTTGGCAGCTGTCGCCTTTTTTTGATTCTAGAACTGCTTCAGATGAACTCAGAGATATCTGAGCTCAGCTGGGTTAAGTTCTGGAGTTTATAATAACTTTCATTAATGGCTCATTAACTAATGTTTAATAACTGTGAACGAATCATTAGTTCATGAGAATTTCATTAACAAATGATTTACTAATGATTTGCAAAAATGAATACAATCATTAGTAACTACATGAACTGTAATTTGTAAACATTTGTTCATGTTCAAATTCTCATTAACTAATGATTTGTTCAGTTACAAACCAGATTCCAAAAAAGTTGGGACAATAAACAAATTGTGAATAAAAACTGAATGCAATGATGTGGAGGTGCCAACATCTAATATTTTATT
>BRDA01022863.1:0-18005 GCA_036984385.1 Crenuchus spilurus
TTGCATTCAATTTTTATTCACAATTTGTTTAGTGTCCCAACTTTTTTGGAATCTGGTTTGTACACTATATTGCATAAATCAACTGTAATTTTTTTTTGGCCATTTGCACCTCATCATCAGTAAAGTGTAAAAAGTGCAGACAGGGAATACACACTGTTTTTGTTAATCTGAAGTACCATTTTACTTTGCTGTGTTTCAGCCAAGGTATTTATTTTAATGCTCGTTTCCAAATTAATCATTTTAGGTTGATTTAGGTCGCTACACTACACAGTCAAATGTGGCACTGCTCAGCCATATAACCATTCAGTGACTATGATTAAAATGGAAATCCACTTATACCATCTGACAACGAAATTCACCCTGACTGCTGAAATTATCATGTGGTCTGTATTGTTCATGTCTTTCTTAATGACAGTTATACTTGATTTCTACTCACTACAAGAGTAAACCTGAAGAGCTTGTCTGGAAAGGGACTAAAATCTGTAATACATCCAGATTCATGCACAAATAAATGTGTTTTTTTCTGATTTAAACAAAAATGTTCCAAAAAAAAAGTCTTGTCAAATGTGCATTTCCCCCAAAACGTCAACAGATTCTCTACTGCTACAAGTCTACACTGATGCACACTGAACAAACATAAGACTGGCCATAATATGTTATATCTCTCCAAAATACTTTGCACAAACAAGATTTTTTCATTCAGTGTGGTCATTAAATTGTTTTGGCCATTTGAGGCTACAAAAGTAGTGTTAAATGAGCAGAAATGTTAGCTTCCGTGCAGCAGTAATTATATTTCTATTCTTTTGCTTCCATGAAAAATGTACACATGCCAAAAACATCAGTCTTGGAATATTTTTTTTTGTGCGACACATTAACTGCCCCCATCGACAAAAACAGCTTACAGTGGCACATGACTTCAGATACGTGACTTCATATTTGATACACTTGCACTTACAGATGTATAATGTTTCTGAAGTGGATTAAAAGTGTATATATAATTAATTTTAAAAATGTATATATTTAATGTTATTGTTTGATTCAATAGATAATTCCTTTGAAAGACATGCAATAACGAGCTGAAGAACTCTTTCTTTAAATCACAGTAATGCTGACTCACCAAACCTGCCTTAATTATTTAGGTAATTGTCAAGCCCTTCAGCAGTTGGACAGGGTGTGGATGATCAGGTTAAACATCTCTGCATTGCTGTGAGCCTAGGTTGCTCAGACCGGCTCTAAATGCTGCTAGGATAAAGGTTTCACATAATGACACCCTCTGTCCCACTACACAAACCAGTCTGATAACTCTGTAGTATTAAGATAAGCTCTCACTCTTGCTCAACAGTACCACTGTACAAACTGGATTGCTAAGATATTTTTTAAAAAGTGTGCAACTGCATTACGGCAGCCATGCCTCTGATTTCACCTGCTGATTCTGACAGTTTCTCTGTGTGACAGAGTTAGCAAGGCACTGAGTGGGTGCTCAACTTTTTGTCTTCAAAGACTTTTGTGTGTAGTAATATAACATTAACCAATGAAATTACATTACTTTAAACGCACAGAAGAAAGGGATGTGACATACAGGGAATATGTCATTATGTTCCATTGACTCATACTTTAACATTCATTTCTGTAGTAAATTACTCGACTAAAAATTTTAACTCAGGAGTGACGAGCATAATGATTATAAATTCTCCTACTGTTCTCTTCTACAGTAGAAAATAGTCAGACACAGGCATATACATGCATTTCTATTATTAATTAAGTCTTTTTAAAGGTTTTCTATTTTTCCCACTTTTTAATAGTTTCTTATTGTTCAGTTAAATATATTTTGCTACTTGGCATTTAATTAGAATGCATGTGTATTAGGGGTGTAAAAAAACTATTTGAACCAGAAATCCAGTTTTGACTTTAATGATGTGAATACATCGGTACATGAACCCCTGAATTGGTCTATTTGTAGCATGAACCAGCCAATGGCATGATTAAATAGCTGTCAATGTGTTTGCTGCTGCTCCCCCCCTCCTCTAAAAAACAGTATTTTACTGTTTCTGAATTCACAATCCTATACAACAACTATACTTGTTCTCTAGTACTTCATTAATCTATTTGAATGCAAGCAAAAACACATTTGTAGTATTATGTTGATTAATAATGTAAAATTATCATCTATTTAAACAAGTAACTATCGTATTATTTCCTACCCTATTATAGTGAACCAAACTGTATCAAAATCCTACTCAATCAAATCAAACTGAATTCAGAATATCAGTCTAATTTAAAATATATAATTTCTGAATCGTATCGTACCGCATGAATCAAGATATGTATCGCATCATCATTTATTGGACAGATGCACACCCCTAATATGTATATATAATTTGTTGTTAGAATGTATATTAGAGACAGCCCTACATCATCTGTTCATTGACATCTAAGCTCAGTACACATTACAAAACATCTTAAACTTTAGGCAGTTATCAACTACAATCTCATACCCAAGTACTAAATATGAAAAGATTATTGAAGATAAATTCATTTCTTCAGAAATTTAAATAAACGGAAAGTTTCTCCAAGTTGTTAGAAAAAAAAAGCTGCGATGACCCAATATGATCACAAACACCAACAAATTTATGCTGTTAGTATGTACTTTAACCTCAGTCATAAGGCTAAAATAAAACTGCCACTGCTCATGGACAACACTGTATACACTGTAGTAAAGACATCCTTACAACCTAAAAGAATAACGAGATCTCAATTTTAGGCCACAAAATTAATTCCAGCTCTACTCACAGACCACTAGTGCTCCTGGGATATGTCCTTCAGTATAGTGTGGCAGCAGCACCAGTTTAGGGATGAAGAAGGTGTTGTAAAGCCAAACAAACACCACCATGCTGAGGCAGAGCCAGCCCATGGGGTCCACCACGAGGTGCAGTCGCAGCTTCATCATCCTGCATAACAAACAGTCCAAGGACACTGCAAGAGGCTCCTGCTCCCAGACGCAGCTTTGACTTCAGATCAATGATGGGACACTAGAATACAGTTTAAATGGAACATATTGATTTGTAAGAGGCTGGGTATGAAAAATGCATCACCTAGGAATAGAAAAGCATTTGTGTAAAACCTAATGGTGGTCGGAGGCTCTCAAACTGTATAAAAAACTGTTCACAGTTAGTGAGATAGTAGCAATTAGTTGAGGCTCCTCCATTTTCTTGTATGTATGGAGTGATAGAAAACGGTCATATTAAAGAGAGGCTACATTAAAGCATTTATCAACAT
Organism: Crenuchus spilurus; assembly: GCA_036984385.1. Classification (NCBI taxonomy): domain Eukaryota; kingdom Metazoa; phylum Chordata; class Actinopteri; order Characiformes; family Crenuchidae; genus Crenuchus; species Crenuchus spilurus. The sequence continues at coordinate 3,277 of BRDA01022863.1, forward strand.
TAATCAGAGAGGCAGCTATCAAGAACCCTTAATAGCGGCCATCCATTGTTAAAGTCTTTTCATACAAGTGCTGTGTCTAATAATTAATCAAATACAGGACGTTTTTACTGCCAAGGGTGAGCCACATTGTGTGGACAGCTTGTTGGTTGTAAACTGTGCAGGTCTATGCTAACACAGACACCAGCAGAACTGTCCCGTCCATTCTGAGCTGAAAGAAAAGCGTATCAAGCTTGTAAAAATGTAAAAAAAAACTGCAGAAACGTTTAGGCTTTCAAATGTGCTATATGTTGACCTGGTGTAATAGTGATTCAACCAAGATATGTCTGGTGTTTTAAGCTAATATAGCTAAGACAGTCTTGTCCAGTCTGCTAGAGAAAATTATGAAAAGCTTTTCCGGTGAACCACTCCTTGAAAGGTCATAACATTTGCCTAATCAGTTAAACTGCCGTCGTACATATCTGCAAAATTGAATATGACTGAAACACACGTCTGTGGCTGTATAATAAACAGTTTAAAACATTTTCTCACAGGTGAATTACATGAAGACTGACATATAACCAAGCCTGATGTCTAGTGTTACCTCCTCTAATTACAGGTAGCATGTTGTAACAAAACTGTCTCTCACATAGCAACTGTTTAAATTAAAGACAGTACTTCTACAGGAAGCTGTTATTTAGTTAGCTGGGTGTACATGCGACATCATGAGCTGCACAGTGCTAACACAGCTTCATCATTTATCGCAAACAGATAAACAAACCAGCGAGCAGCCCAGTCTAACACAAACACTACAATTTCCAAGCGAAATTAAGTCTTCAAAACAGCAAAATATGTCTGAAATAGTACAACACACTTACTATTTGACGGGGTTGTCAGTTTCTCGCTGGATGCCTGATTCAAAAGCCTGATAACGTTTAGACTGTTTCCTACACTGTGATTCTACGGTGGCCGCAAAGTACAAAAAGGAGAAACGCGGCGTACGCTTCTGTTTCTTACAACGCGTTTCAGTTTTAGGAAAGTTGAAGTTGAAGCTCTTCAAATGCAATTCGTGTAAAGTAGTAGTAGTAGTAGTAGTAGTAGTAATAATAATAATAATAATAATAATAATTATTATTATTATTATTATTATAATAATTATTATTATTATTAGTAGTAGTAGTAGTAGTAGTAGTAGTAGTAGTATTTTATCCTATAATAGAAATCCTATTCAAATAATAAACATATCACTTTGTGGCAGTTGCATGATTGCAAACCGTCCTTAAAGGAATGGTTCACCCAGAAATCGTATTTACAGAAGTCCATTTACCCCTTATCTCATTTTGATTTCGTTTCTTCTTCTTCTTCATTTTAGAAATGGGGCTGTGATGCTTTTGCTAACAAACACCAGAACTCAACAGACACCTAAATAACCTAGCCAATTTTCTAAAACCTTTCTCAAATAATTCAAACCACATCCAGATCTGACAGACCAGTCATTGTGGTTTGAGACACAGTGTGATTTACTGTGAGTTTTAAAAAGTAACACAAATTGTGATTTCTGTCATGGGTCCTTGTAGCAGCAGAGAAGTTTTGTTATTTTGTCTAGTTCTGAAGTCATACTGCATCCTAAAACACATCAACTAGTAAGTGAGACTTTGTGCTTTAAGTGGACTGAAACACATTTTTGGTGTGGTATTTTAATTGACATGGCCAAACTATTTAGGTGAATTTTGAGTTCTAGTATTCTAAACTAAAGAAACAAAAAATTAAGCAAATATGACTTAGCTGATCTGGGGTGACTACATCAGGGGTAAGTGTGATAATAGGTAAATATCCTTTCTGAGTGAATCATCCCTTTCATTTGTATTACATTTGCATTTGTCCAGTTCAAGCTGTACTGCTTCTGTCTGCCTGAACAACGGAAAGCAAAACAAACTTGGCCTGATGTGGATGCATCCAGAAACTGTTTTATGTTTATGCTTCTCTGTGTATTTTGTCTCTCTATTCTTTAATATGAGGGTGAGTCAAAAATGATGTGCAGTTATATTCAAACTTCAGTTGGCCGCCAATGTCTTATCAGTGCTTTGTGTAGTTTTTTTAATACATTTTAGGGTCACCAAATACAGAGGACTGCTATCCAAGGCTGTTGTGTCGTTGTCAACATCCATACTGTTGACACTCTTCAAAAAATTTCATTTTGAGGTGTTAAAGAATCCTCCCTTTAATCCTGATTTTGGCCCATCAGACCTGTTTGGTCTCCTGAAAGAAGCCATAAAAGGACAAAATGTCACGCATGATAAAGAGGTGAAGACAGTGGTGCATTTGTGGCTCACAGCTCATCCAAAAACATGTTTAAATGAGGGAATACAAAAGCCTTTTGATAGATGGACATAGTGTACTGAAAAGGGAGATTATGTCAAAATATAATATGTTTGTCTTTTCTGAATAATGATTAAAATAAATTCTACAGCCAGAGTGCAGATCATTTTTACTCACCCTTGTTTATCCAATATGATATTCATCATATTTTTTTAGTGCCAGCTTGTAGGGACACATAACACCCTGCAAGGAAGAAAGGTCCCCACAACCTGGCATAAACCTTACATACACACAGACACTTTGGTAATACTAGTGAGGACATTCCATTCACTTGTGTAATACTGAATAAAAATAAACCTAAACTTAATCTTAGCAACCAGACGTCAGTGCTTCTACTCTTATTGTTTTAAAAAGTTTGTAATGAAAAAAGGTACATTTGTTGTGCGGACAAGCAACATGTTCCCACTTTTACAGATCTTGCATTCCTATATTATTCCTATATGGTATGTATATATATATATATATATATATATATATATATATATATATTGCGCATTGCAAAACACTGTCATTCGATTTTCATATATTCTTCTTCTTCTTCTTCTTCTTCTTCTTCTTCTTCCGCCAGATTTTTGACGCGCTTCTTGTCCCACAGTTTTCGAGATATCGACACCGTTCCAACTCCAGATTGCTCGGTCCGATTGTGTGATCTGGGCTTGTATACAGAATTTTGATCGGATTTGCGGTTTTCCTAAAAACTTCCTTAATCTGGGAATTTTTTCCCATAGAGAATGAATGGGGAGCAAAAATGCATGCTCATCTACTGTACTTCTGCTTGACCGATTCGCACCATTTCGGACACACTATATCAGGGCAGGCCCCGAGCACAAATTCACTGTTGTTTTGACCCGCACTCATTTATTTGTCATTTTATTGCCATCCCTTTTTCGTCCCATTGACTTCCATTCATTTTCACCCATATCAAATTCCAGGCTTCCTTTTGCCAAACAACAACCAAAATTGATATACTACATCATGGCAGGTAACAGAGCTCTAGTCCAGAGCCATACTGACCCGCACTCCTTTTTTTGTCATCTTTTCTTCCCTCGTTCCTCCAATTGACTTCCATTCATTTTCACATACACTCAAGCCACAGAGTTTCTGTGTCCCAACAGCCACCAACACTGTACTCCATCAGGACAGATAACAGAGCTCTAGTGCAGGGCCATACTGACCCGCACTTCTCTTTTTGTCATCTTTTCATCCCTCGTTCTTTCCATTCATTTTCACATAGAGACATGGCAACCGCCTTAGGTGCAATGCAACCGCCTTGGGTGCCATAGCAACTGCCTTGGGTCCATAGCAACCGCCTTGAGACCCATAGCAACTGCCTTGGGGCCCAATAGCAACCGCCTTGGGGCCTATAGCAACTGCCTTGGGTGCCATAGCAACCCCCTTGGGTGCCATAGCAACCGCATTGGGGCCCATAGCAACCGCTTTGGGTGCCATAGCAACCGCCTTGGGTGCCATAGCAACCGCCTTGGGGCCCATAGCAACCGCCTTGTGTTCTATAGCAACCGCCTTGGGTGCCATAGCAACCGCCTTGTGGTCCATAGCAACGGCCTTGGGGCCCATAGCAACCGCCTTGGGTCCCATAGCAACCGCCTTGGGTCCCATAGCAACCGCTTTGGGCGCCATAGCAACCGCCTTGGGCGCCATAGCAACCGCCTTGGGCGCCATAATAATGGCCTTGGGGCCCATAGCAACCACCTTGGGGGCCATAGCAACCGCCTTGGGGGCCACATCAACCACCACAAATACCACAGCATCACCTTACAAACCAACTGGGATACCTTAGCTTGTGGGCCATCTTAGCAATGCGCAACATCCCGCATTTCCTTCAGGAAATGCACTTTTCTAGTTATTATTATTATTTTTTACTTTCTTATTATTATAATAATATTTATTACTTTCAGTCCCAGAAATACAAAGACACACACACACACACACACAGGTTTCTGTGAGGTGTGGGCTATAAACTTATGTTTAATCTGACATTTATGGGGACAGTCATGTCAGAAAGGTCCCCTCAACGTTGGTGTTTAATCAGGTTTTGGTCGACACAATGTGTAAACTCAGACACACAAATTAGTTGCATGGTAATTTGAATGAATTCCATGTTCACACAGAGACTCGATTGCTTAAATCGATTAATATATATTAATAACGGGTCGACTTTTATTTTGAAGCTTGCGCTCATGCTTTTATTTTGGAGTTGCCGCTGCGTTCACACACGGTTTGCGATGCTAACAGCTGACGAGCCGTAGCTGCTGGATTTGTACTGTCTTAACACAGGAAACAATGCTTCAGCATCACTGAACAGGCTCTAAAGCAGTCTATTTCTCACACTGTAAACGGTCTGTGTGTCTCACTGTATCAGGTCGTCGCTGGTTTGGTTTTGTAGCTGTAGAATGTCCGCCCGGCGCGCCTCCTCGCTGGCGGTGAGCGGTGAGCTCTCTCTGTCTTTCAGAGACGAGCTAGCCGCCACCATCCACGGAGCGTTTGAAGTGGCTGTGGAGATCGCCGTTCTGGAGATCTCCAAACTGGTCGGCCAGGCGCTGGGGGATGTTCGAGACCAAATGAAGGAGACCCTACAAGAAAACAAATTCCTCAAATCGAGGCTGCAGACGGCCGAGCTGGAGCTGGACTCAGTCAGAAAAGGCCCGGCAGCGGAGAGACTACAGACCGAGGACGGAAGCGGCTTTACGCTGCAGCAGACCGGACAAGCTGAGACCAGCACCGCCGAGGAGAGCTACCACTGTAATGAGCAGGTCTCTGAGATAATGGACCAGTCTTTCAGCGAAATCCGTGAAGACGGACGTGTTCGCTCACAGGACTTAAGCCCAGCATCCAAAACAGTGTCGGTACCATACAGTGGTCCAGGTATGTTCCATGTAGAATTATTAGCTAGTACATGTTCTGTGCAGCACCTTCGTCTGATGTGGAATAGCTCACGTGGTCATGGATGGTGACACATTCTGCTCTTCCTGGTAAACCTGTTAACTCATTGACTCATGGAGACTTAACCCAACTGTTATTTACTACATGTTCCTCCAGGACTTCTGTTCATTAACCTATGTTCTCTATAGAACAGCTGTGTACTCACCGTTTAAGAAAAAATCACTAGTTTGAGCCCCAGAATCAACAGGACATGACTATGAGCAAGACAACTGCTCCTTGGGTGCCGTGGACATGACCGACCACCCCTCCAGTATGTGTGTTTCACTGCACAGATGGGATAAATGCTTGACAGATTCCTCCGTGTATAAGCACATTGGCCACATTTCAGTTTAGCTCATCTTTGTCTTGTTATGCCTTAGCTAGACAACTCTCCTCAAATGAGCGGTTAAACATGTTGATTGTATCACAAGTCTGGTCATCATGACATATTTCTGTGTTCTGTGATGGTTGGCTAAAGGGGTTGACCAATATTTTTTTCAGGTCCAATACATTTACATTTGAGGCATTTAGCAGACGCTCTTATCCAGAGAAACTTACAGTTCGGGTACTTCAGTCATGACCTGCCCAGTGATTGAACTGACGACCTTCCGGTCACAAGACCAGGGGTGCGTTTCCCAAAACGTTCTTAACGCTAAGTACTTTGTAACCTCGTACTTACGAACATTCGTACATTTACTAGTGTTTCCCGAAAGCCTAAGTAACCCACGTCGTATTTAAACTCGTTGGTAAATCTACGAGTGGTCTGACCCTCTCATAACTCGCTAAGTTGTTCTTAACTTGAAGTTCACGTTCAGTTCTGTCTGAAAAACGAAATAGGCCGCTGATCATCCTTTGAAATACGCAACTCAGCACACGCGTGTATATATGCATTCTATAGAATACCTAGGCATTGTATACAATGCCAAAAATGGGTCGTCAAGGGGTCGGCAAAGTATGAAATAAATCATATTTCATACATTTCCTAGTCATTCTATAGAATACCTAATGACAAACAGGTAGAGTGTAGAATATGCTTTCTCACCATAACATTAACCATAACACTAACCCTAACCATAACCCTAAGTGCCAAAATAACAAATGCCTTTCACACTTTGCCTGAGCAGTTCTTGTCATTCTTTATAATGCCTAGGCATTTTATGTAATGCCTAGGAAAAGTATAGAACCACGCAGATATATCATACCTTGCCTATAACCGACAGGGATTGTATACATTGCCTAGGGATTCTATAGAATGCCGGGTTTTTATACATTGCCTGTAACATATACAAACAAGAATTCATGAACATTTAAATTTTCTTTAGAAAGCGTAATTACGTCACGTAAATTAGAGCCATTCTCCTTAGTTCTATACTGTGCATATATTTACATATTGTGACATTTCAGGTGGTCTCTGGTGGTCCACTGGCTGCGAGCCGGTTTGCATAATTCCCATGAAGCTTTGGGGGTGGGTTGTTGTGGGGTTAAAGTGTTGTAATTTAGCTTAGGGGTAAAGTAGCTGGGGGTTCCAACTGTCTTTGTGTTAAAAAGTGTGCTTGGTGTGTGACTGTTTACCGCCTTTGTGGGACAGGTCAGGGATAGATAAAGGTGTGAGCGTGTGCGAGTCTTAGTCTACCGTCATTCATTGCTGTTCATTCAGAGCATTAAATAAAACCCGCTCAAAGATAGTGTTGTCTCATTAATTCTCTTACTCTGCACCAGCCGTCACAATATTAAGTTGAAATTATTGTTTTTACGAAATAAAAAAACTAAAATTGCTTAAAGTACAATATATAATTTTTTGATATACACATATAAATTACATAAATGCAATGGGTTTTTTCCAGTGCAACAGTCGTAGTAGTAAATTAATATATTGTCCCAAGCAGTGGTTACTCATTGGCCTACTAAGCTTGTCAACTCAACCAATCAAATTCACTGATTAATCATGGACACATACAAGCCTATTTATAGGTAGGCTTGGCATGCGATGGACAGCGACTGCAAGTGAAATGTTATTTATTTATTTGCATGTATGTAGTGTAAATACTTTTTTCATGTTTGGTTTTATAATTATTGCTTAAATAACGATACGTTTGTGGCTTAATAATGAAGAAATGTATGTAAATCGGTGGTTCAGTTTTCGACTGGCCGAGCCTATTTGACGCAGAGGGCGGAGTCAACTAAGTGCTACTTAGGGAGTCGTTCGTAAGTTTGGAAGATGAGAAGGATTTTGGGAAACAGTCGGAAAAATCGCGTTCTTAAAGTTGTTCGTAAATCGCTAAGTTCAATCACTTTCGGTAAACGCACCCCAGGATCCCTAACCATGAGGCTGCCCCAGGACATGGGACAATACCGATTATTAGTAATCAAGGGCTCTGATAACCAGTTTTTAGGACAGAAATTCATTTTACCATGAATTTGATATTTGTAGTGTGAAAGTGTACAAGGATACAACTAGCATTAAATTAACATTATTTAATATTAGAAGAACATTCTAAAAATGAAATTACTTTATTATTATTTATTATTTATTATTATTATTATTATTAACACTTTTATTGGCATATAAATAGAGTCCAAGTGCTAATTCTGATAACTGGAAAAATGCTAAATATGGTCTTTGATTACTGATCAGATGTCAGCCCTCGTACTCCTTATGTTGCTGTGCTACAATGGAATTAGGCTTAATATAATGAGGCAAACAAGTGCATTACTAGTCTGTCATTGTTTTTTTTTTTTTGCTCTTCTCTTTACAGTTCCACAGCATGATTTGGCTGACCTTGAGAAGCAAGAGAAGGCAGAGAATAGCCCAGACATACAAGGTGATCAGAATCGGTCACCTTCAGTGGTCAAAGAGGAGCAGCTCCGTGTGAAGGAAGAAAGTTTACAGCAAGAGCTGGATGATGATTCTGGGGGTGATGCTGATATGGGGTCTGGCTTGAATCCTGTCTCTGATGAGGAATTTGGTCCAGACAAACTGTCTTTGGTTCAGTCTAAACTGCTGGAGGACTGGAGGCCTGATCTGGAGCAACCACAGAGTGAGAAGAAACAGTCTACAAATCCTGGACCCAGCCAAAGTCTTGGTAGGAGCACCTAAACTCACAGAGCTTTAGTCTTTGAGCGTCTATTTCACAATGATGTAAAACTATTAGATCTGGCTAAGGTCCAGGTATATGATATGATATTACAGTACAATGGTACCTTGGTATACGAGCCGACCAACATACAAATTTTTTAAGATATGAGCTGCGACTTCATCCGTATTTTTGTTCGAGATCCGAGCAAAATTTCAAGATACGAGTGGCTGTTGCTAGTTGGCGCCAAGGTCCAGTATGGGCAGCACAACTGCATCTCATTCTTTCTCACGTGTTACCCTCAGAATCATGTCCAATCTCCTGCACTGTACTCCTTCTTGCATCCTTTTTGGAAAAAGAGTTTTAAACTCTTAAACCTATTTAATTTTTAATAACATACATACAGTAATTATGTGAAACATTCGATTGTAAAAATGCTTTAAACTCTTAAATCTAGATCATTTTAATAACATACATACAATAATTGTTAAATACTGTTAATATTTCACGCAGACCTGTCATCCGTGTGCGTGAACTGCCGTGAATATGTGGAGACTCATTCTTTCTACCACAGAATCAAGCCCAATCTCGTGTGCTGTACTCCTTCTTTTTGAAAAAAAATTGATGTTTTAAACCCTTTAAAAATGTTTTAAACCCTTAAACCTATTTAATTTTAATAACATACATACAGAAATTGTTAAATACCGTTAATATTATTTTGTGCGGAACAAAGACCCAGCCTTTCACAGCCCGTCATCTGCGTGTGCGTGCCAGCCCTGAACATAGATATGCTTTGAGTGAAAATTGTTTTGTACTGAACTGCAAAGAACATATCCATGCATCCCATTCTTCAGCCAGGTGCTGAATTTCTTAGCAGTCGGATGCTGAAGTGAAATGGGAGAAGAAAGATTTTACTGTACAGCGCGCACTATGCATCTACACAGTACTGCACGCATCAAATTCCCCACAAATTTAAAATGCTACAGCGAGAATTCCCCAAAAATTATTTTACACTAATATTTATTGAAATCTGAAATTGAAATATTTTGTTATGCATTGGTAAAGTGTATATATGTGTGTTTCTTAATTCAAAACGTGTTTTTGTCCATAATTTAGTATGATTTGGGGAAGTTTAACAGGGCTGGAATGGATTAAATCTATTTGTTATTTTAAATGGGAGAAATTTGTTTGATATACGAGTTGACTGACTTACGAGTTCTGTTACAGAATGAATTAAACTCGTATCTCAAGGTACCACTCTATTGTAGTAAACGATTTTACAATCTGCTTTCTGTAATACATGGAAGATATTTTTAATATAGTTCCTTTCTGTTGTTCTTAGTTTATACATTTTATTTATTTTTCTTGTGTACTTTAATTAAATGTTACCTTTTTTTGTCTTAATTTTTAAATCATATTTTCAAAAGTTGAATACAATATATTTTTTTATTTCCTTTTTTAAATATGCCACTGCTGTTTTGTTGGTGTTGTGTTTGCAAACTATTTCCAGATACTTCATAAGTATTGCGTATCTCCTATATATGATGAATGCCGTTACTTTTGAACTGACATTTTGTGTTCTCTTCTTCAGAAGATGCAGATGCCATCCCTTCATCTGCTGGTGGTCATCCTGCTTTTTCTGCTTCCTTTGATGACCTCTTCCAGTCAGTAGAAAGAAATCAACTTGCCCATCCTGCTCCTCAAAACTATGGTGTCCACATGAGAACAAACGTCCATCCCAATCTCCACCTGTGTAAAATCTGTGGCCATTCATTCAGTCGCGCGAGTGATCTGCGCAGACATCATAGTCAACAACACAGATCCAGATCTAATGTTGGGAAGGCAACCAGTTCAGGAAGGCCAGCCAAGAAGCAATTATTTCCTCCAGGATGTAGCCCTTACCATTGCAGTGAATGTGGCCGTGACTTTAATCGCATGGAGAACTTAAAGACACACTTACGGATACACACCGGGGAACGTCCATACTCTTGTTCTGTGTGTGGGGTACGGTTCCGGCACTCGGGAGCTCTCACACGTCACTTCCGTATCCACACAGGAGAAAAACCTTATGTCTGTGGGCAGTGTGGCAAGCGTTTTCGGAACTGTGGTGGCCTTCGCTTCCACCAGAAGTCTCACACTAGAGACAGACACATCTTTATGAATTGAGTTGTAAGAAGAAAGCAGTGTAGTGATGTGTGGTCTTTTTGGGGTTAGTGTAATATGATGAGCATTAAATAGGTTCTTATAATGGAAAATTAACTTTTCCTGGCTTATTTTAAATTAAAATTTTGAATGTAGTATACATATAGAACGTTGTCTGATTTTCCAAACATACTCTTTACTTCCCAAGTCCATACATGAAAACTGAGCTGCACAAACTGTCGGTTTTGTATGTTAACTTTTCTTCCATTTAATTTGAGGTGATTACAACTATTGTTACTTCAGAGATTGTAGCAGAAATTGTGGCTTAAATGAATAAATGTTGTGATTATGGGGAAGCAAATGTATCTCTGTAGCTTTCCAAAAGATCCGACCATTTAGTATGTTATTTTTTCCTGATGACATTGGTCTGAATTTAAGTTTGTGTTCCTTAACAAGTTTATACATTTCAGCTTGAATGACGCACCAGTTCAAAGAAAGACATTGGCCTGTGATACAGTGCACAGTAACTTAGTAGCCTGTTTAATTCTTTAGAATATTAATAAGTTGTTTTAGGAATAATGGTTATCTGAAATAAATGTTTTTAGTACGTAATATCTCACATAAGTGGACTTTGGAGAGAAATATGTAAGAATATGCAAATGTGAAAAATGGTGAAATATTTGCAATATAAACACACAAACTGTAATTTAAAGATGCATACAGTTATATATTGATTCTAATATAGCATTGTATTCTAAGGTGAATCTGTTGTTATTCTAATGTAAACAATCACATTTCACGTTGTTGCTGCAATGTGTTAATGGAGGACATTGGACTTAACATAATACTTTGTTGATTGAAAGTTGAATGAGATACATTTGATAGAAATGTTCTTAATATCTATTGGCAACACTAACTCTACAATGTAAATATGTTGGTTGTGCAGGCGTGTTAGCTGATTATTTATTTTATTTTTATAATTTCTAGTATTTGCCATTTTTTCTCCTCCCAATGTAGCCAGTTAATCCATCCCATCCACAAGGGGCTCTGCCCATCACTTTGCAATGTCATAAATACAAGCTTCCTCTGATGTGTGTGATGTGGCCACTGCCTCTTTCAACTACCGCTGATACACCATCACTGGGTGGAGCCAATGTGCTTGGAGGAAAGCGCAGGATCTACAGGTCTGATGGACCAGTCAGCAAACACCTTAGTCAGCGGATATTGCACCGTGAAAGTGATAGGGAGAGAGCACGGCCAATTTTTGATCTCGGGCCCCGGCGGTCGATGGCAAACATGACTCGGATTCAAACTGATGAATCTCTGATTATGGTGCAATCGTCTTAACTCGCTGAGCCACTCGGGGCCCTTCAGCTAATTATTTTTAGTGTTTCTTTTTTCTTGTGAGACTGGCACTTATTTGGTGGGGTTGTTTATGAGTGTGGTGACGTCACCTACTGTATGAGCATTAAAATATAAATTCCAATTGTGAAACTTTAAGGTATATACCAAACTAAGCAAAATATTGAGTAGAGAAGAATCTGTGTAGGAATGTTCGTAACACTCAACATGGCATTTGTTTGCAGAAAAAGTCCTTCAAGAAAAACAGCCAATCAGCTTACTACTTATATTACCAATGGAAAAACACCCCCACCCCTCATTGGGGAGAACTGTGTAAGCACAGTAGCTAGGAACAACTTTGAAAACAAAATACATTTATGCATTACTGAGGTTTTTGTCAGATTTAATCAGAGTAGTAGTCATTTGACCTTTTGATTTTGAGTATTTTGGTCTCTCCCCATTCAAAGAGAGTCTGGTTTCATATGAGTGGAAATACCTGTTGTGTATTGTTGCCAAGATGGCTGCAGAGTGAACAGACTTGCCAATAAGGACCATGTTCCACTTCAACATGAACAAGTAGTGTATGGGTGCATTGTTCGCGTTATCATTCCTAGCTGAGTAACAGCCTTCCTAGGTAAAATTTAATGTCAGTGTGTCAAGTACCCATTGTGGTCAAGATTTGGGGGTTGGAACAATTGTCCGCCCATAGTGTTGATAAATAATGAAACAGTATTGAATTACAAATCCTGTATTGTATCATATCACTCAGTTCTTCTCAATACACCTAGATCTGCTGTAAGCCTAATGGTGCCTCATATATACACATCCATAGACCCCTCTAAATAGAGTAATACATGTACAGTTAAAAAAGTCCCAGTGCTGTTGCACTGTATATCAGCATACATGGAATGTCTCTCGTCCAATCAAATTATTTGGTTGAAACTTACTGTTGAATAAAACAACATGCAGTGTATATAATGATTTTAAAATGAAATACAAGTTTCAGTCGTTTGTCTGCCCTTGTCTTGGTCTCGTCTACTCTTATTGACTCAGACTCAATTACTTGGTCTTAACTCAAGATCAAATATGTCCTGGTCCCGACTTGAGTGACGGTCTTGACTGCAACACCTTATTCACAAATAACGCAAAACTTTTGTACTTTGTGGCCTTTTTTTTACCCAGTTTTACCAACAATGTTGTAGTCAACACACACACAACCAGAGAGTGACAGAGTGACACCCATTCGCTAGGACTCTCCCAATTACCTGTAATGTCTCTGACTCTAGGAGAGTGAAGACTAGCCTCCTCTGATGTATGTAAAGTCAGCCACCACCTCTATTCCAACTGCTGCTGATACGTCATCACTGGGCAACCAGCAGCAGCAGCAGCAGTGCACATCAGCAACAGCAAACCAATTGACAGCTATTTAATCGGGCCATCGGCTAGTTCATGTTACAAATAGACCGATTCAGGGGTCCATGTACCGATGTATTCACATCATTAAAGTCAAAACCGTACTTATGTTTTTTTTTACACCCCTAGTGTTTAACCATGTTTTTTTTTCCCATTAGACAGGGCATATTATGTAAAACTCACTTTGGTTGTGTTTTTATTTCCACTTGGGTCTCTACTGCTCCTATAAAAACTCCATGCATGAAAAGAATCATCCATCCATTTTCTGTGAGTTGAAAGATTTTGGTGTCAGGAATCATATGCTTCTATGAGTCATTTGAATGGCTCCCTTATTGTAGCATCACAATAAGGAAATTTGCATAGAACTGCCCTGGCACCACCTCTAACGGGTCAACCTCCCCCAGAGTCCCACCAGTTAGATTAGTTGAAGATCTACCATTTTGAGCTGCATTCATGACTGGCAAAAAAGATAAAGCAGTGCTGCAAGTGTGTGTGTGTGAGAGAGAGTGTGTGTGCTTGCTGCATTTGTGAAGGTGGCACCTGTTCTTGCTCTGGCTACGATTCAGGGTGGAACATATACGGTTGGATAGCGCCTCTGTGTTCTGTCATTTTCACGTGTAGTAAACCCTCAGCTTAAACACTGGTGTTGGGGTGTGGTCAGAAACAGCTTATTTACATAAAATGACGAAGCCCTTAAACAACTCATTCTGAAAGGGACTGAAACTGGCAAGAATAGAGCTGGTGATTTCTCTTTATGTTAGAGTGATTTTGTGCAAATACGTAACTTCATGAACATGTAGCCCGTAGACGTATTCTAACTTGTTTAAAAAGTGATATAATATGTCACCTTTAAGTAAAAGCACATAAAGCCTGATTACTGTGCAAATCTGTTCAAGAAAGACTAGATAGTGTGAACCATGCCTCAGTGCAACAACGTTCAGAAGACATGTTATAAAGGCTGGAAAAGGCTATTAAAGACATGGGTGTACATCACTCAACTTGTCTACAAATATAGAAACTTCAGTACTGTTTCTGCTCTCTCTAGAAGTGAACATTCAGTTACTGTAAGATCACTCTACGAACGCAATGGAAAATCCTGAAAGTGGTGACAAAGACCTCAAGGGTAACAACAAAAGACCTAGAAGACTGTAGAAATGGCAAAAAAAAAACTCAGTTAATGTGTCCAATATTAGAAAAAACACTAAACAAGAACAGTGCTCATGCAAGATCACCACAAAGGAAACAACTTTTGTCAGACTGTCTGTTCTTTTTAAAGTACAAACCGGATTCCAAAAAAGTTGGGACACTAAACAAATTGTGAATAAAAACTGAATGCAATGATGTGGAGATGGCAAATGTCAATATTTGGTTCGTAATAGAACATAGATGACAGATCAAAAGTTTAATCTGAGTAAATGTAACATTTTCAAGGAGAAATATGTTGATTCAAAATTTCACAGTGTC
>BRDA01022876.1:0-22501 GCA_036984385.1 Crenuchus spilurus
ATGCCACACAGTGGTAAAAATGGCCTTGTCCCAACTTTTTGGGGATTTGTTGACGCCATGAAATTTTGAAACAACATATTTTCCCCTTAAAATGAGACATTCTCTCACTTTAAACTTTTGATGTGTGATTTGTGTTCTATTCTGAATAAAATAGTGACATTTGCCATCTCCACATCATTGCATTCAGATTTTATTCACAATTTGTTTAGTGTCCCAACTTTTTTGGAATCCGGTTTGTACATATTTTGATCAAAAACAAAACTTAAATTCACAAAAAAGTTGTTTTGAAAAAAATAGAATGACTTTGACCTGGTTTTCCCTGGCGGTGTCACATATATGTCTCGTACTGAGCTTCTTGGAGAGTGACAAGACACGTCACGTGTTCAGGTACCAATAGAGTATAAGAATGGTATTTGTTTATACTTAACATCCAACCACAATCACATTCACTGTTTCTGGATGGCGCAATTTATCTGGATAGGATGTTTTTTGAATGATGACAAACCGAAATGAAATATGTAGAAATAACGAGGCTGTTTTTAAAATGTAAGAAGTAGAAAGTACCGATAACTGCATGGAAATGTAAGTAAGTAGAAGTAAAAAGTCACCCGAAATTAATTACTCCAGTAAAGTATAGATAACCAAAATTTCTACTTAAGTAGAGTAACAAAGTATTTGTACTTCCTAGGGCCAATTGGTTTACTCCAGAACCTACAAAACGTTATACCTCCATCTCCTTCAGCTCAGTGGAGGTGAGTCTATGTCTGCATGGACAACCCAAAGAGCTGGAGTGTGGTTTGCACTGCTGCTGCCCTAAAGAAGTGCATTTCTGTGAAATTAATAAACTTCTCCACTGAGTCTGTCAATATGCTGACGTCTCAAGTGTGCACTTTGCTGAAAGCAGTTTGTTGCCATTTCGTGAACTCGCACAAACTCCAGCAACTCACTTGGGCTACAGCATTCGCATGAGTTCAGAGTACTGCAAACCAGATGATTTTAAGAAGTTGCTTGACTTTCTGAGACTATTATGAAAGTAGAAAGAGTGCTTAACTCTATTATTCTAGGGTATTTGTAGTCATTCAGTAAACACTCCTGAAATACAGGTTTAGCCAACGCTAAATCAACTCTCCTACGTATAAAAGCCTCTAATTACACTTCTGTTGCTACTTTCAGATGGTGACGTATCCTTATTCCTTCATCACGCCCAGCTTGGTCCTGTTACTAATGTCCTGGGATAGCCTATTCTCCTCTGGGAGAGTCCATTCATCCTGGATTTGGGACATGGCCTCATGCTGGACATCCTTCCTCCAGACCAGAGCCGGCCCTGACCAATGTGGTGCCCTAGGTGAGATTTTGGTTGGTGCCCCCTGCATCATCAATCATCAGGTTTATACACTCACAGACACTGCAAAGCTTTATGCTTTTGAGTAAAACCGTAAAATCAGTATTAAAGAAACAAATAAAAAGTAAATGAATTATAAATATAACAGTATAACAGTCAATAAATATAAAGGTGTTGCACAAAAAATATGTTAAAACTATTTTACATAAAGTAGTGCAGAGAACAACTTTTAAATATTAATAATAATTAAAAAAAAATAAAAGTCAACAACTACCACCAGTGCAAATCAATGCAATACGCCTACTGTATTACTGATGACAATACTGTAAAATTGTGGCAGTATATTAAACACGTGACGTGACGCAACGTGCCAAATCTGTACTTTGAAAAATGGGACATTTAAGACATTTTGCGCATTCATTAAAAAGATCTGTGGGAGGGGTAAGCAGTTGGAGCTCACTGATTGGTTATGGAGTGGTGGTTTTCACTAAGATCATACAGAGGGGAAAAAGCCACAATGACGAATGTTAGTTGTGAGTCAAGCGAGCTGGTTTCAAAGAAAAACACCACTGCTACAGATTGGCAGCATTTTGGATTTGTTTCAAATAAAAAGGGAGAGCCAGCAAACCTTTATGAGGTTCTGCTTACAATAATTATCTGCCAAAGATAAAAACGCGTCAAATATGCATTCTCATATTAAAACTAAGCACCCTTCTATTAAAATTCAGCAGGTGCTAGAAAAGTCCCGACTCAGTCACCACTTTAACTGGAGCTTTTGGCAAATCCAATAAATACAAAAGAGACGATAGAAGGCGGTTACATTAGCGACATCTGAAGTTTCTGCTTAGAGAGTCTCTAATCAACGAGGATTAACACCTGCTTATTTAGTGAAAATGGGGGGGGGGTTATGAGGTCTTTTCAAATTTATTTCATGAGTTTAGGGAAGGGGGTAACTGATGCTATCACTTGCTAGCTAGCAACTATTTTTCTGAAGGGAACTTTTACTGTACAACATACAGTATACTGTTAATTCACCATATTATATTACCTCTGGTTTTTTGCCTCCTTTCTTCCTCCGCTTTTCTCCTTTTTCTGCCCTGGGCACCAGAGTACTTCTGCCTTTTTGACATTTTTACGGGGAGATGTCACTCACTCTGTGGCGTTGTCTTTTTCCCCTCAGAGAAACTAACAAGCAGGGTTGCCAGGTCCAACAAAAATATCCAGCCCAAAGTCAGTCTAAAACCCGCCCTTCAGTAGCTCAAAACTAGCCCAAAATATACGTCTGTCACAGCAGATGGAAGCAAATGGCAAAACAACGATGAGTGTACGACTTAGTATTTTGTTTATAAGGGATTTATTATCAGTCCATCAAACCTTTTTCTTTTTCCCAGTCCTTGCAATACCGCCTCCTGTATTTTCCCATTTACCTGGCATATTAGCTAGTGACTGTTTTCTCTTCACCCCCCCCCCCTCTCTCTCTCTTTCTCAGTCTCTTCTTTTCAGGTTATCTTTCCTTATATTATTATGTTCTCTTTGTTGTTATTGTTGTATTCAAACTTCCTCAGTGTCGACTTATACCTGTTCGCCCACAGTGTTGAAGTAATATCCTAGGCAACACCCACTTTTTTGTTGTTGTTTTTTTTTTTGGCGGCCGCGGTCATTTTTAAAAGTAGCCCAGAGAAACGCACCCCACCACCCTAGAATTTTCACCCTCAACTGGATTTTCAAACAAGCCCAATTTGGGGGGGGGGGGCGCGGGTGATAGGTGTCGTGTGTTGTTATTATAATAATTATTAATTTGACTAATATTATTACGAATGAAGTTATGATGTGGACTTTGCTTGTTTCATATTTATTAATTGTTCGTTTGTAAAAAAAAAAAAAAAGTCCCCTGGACTGACATTTGCTTATATTGCCTAATGGAAGGGCCAGCCCTGCTCCAGACAAGATGAAGAGAAGACACATGGTCACATGGAGAGTGTAAAGAGCTGTTTTCATCTTACTCCCTTTAGTACATCTACGCCATTGGGTTTGCATCACCCTTTGGGTGGAGTTTCCATGTTCTCCCCAAGTCTGCAGAGTTTTCCTCCAACAGTCCTTTTTAACAGGCCTTAAAAACTGGTTGAGGTGAACTGGTTGCTCTAAATTGCCCTGATGTGAGCGAGTGTATGTGCCCAATGACAAGCCTAAAATAGAGGAAATATTATGACAGACTTTTACTGTAAAATATACATTTTTATAGCTCTTGACTTCATTTCTAGGCACTTCTTGTGTCTTAAATCTACTTAAATGGTCAAACGCTCTGTTGTCAGAGTCACAGCTGAATGATTTTGATATCCACTGTTGTTAACACAGATTTTCGTTGCCTTTGCTGTCACTACACCCGACAAAGCTTAAAAGCCAGCAGTATAAAGCAGCACATCTGCAGGTACGCCGTGTAAAAATGGCGAGGCTTTCATTTCCATGATCTTGCATCACCCGAGCCGAGCTGCACGCTGTGGACAGCGAGCAGCTCTATCAGTTTGAAATTCAGATAAACATTTCATTTCTGCCATCAGACCTGCGTAGTTCAGAGGCCTGAAGGACAGAAGCTTCAGCCTGTATCAGACCCATCGAGCTCAGGGTTAGCGCTTTGGTTTATTGCGCTCTGGTCTGCTGGTCTTTCCCCCAGGGGGTGGTGAGGGCAGAGGCCTGATGTGTTTGAAGCCCACCACTATGAAGTGCAGGGTCTCTATGTGGAGCCAATGCATGATTAATGTTTGACTGGGTCTCGCAGCAAGCCTACATGGCTGTAAGGGCAGCGAGAGTTTCACAGGATAATGAGAGGATGGAATTCAGTAAACGCCTCCGTTCAAAAAAATCTTGCATGCACTCATGAAAAAGCACATGTCTTCAGAAGATATACAGAGTGAACATTCTCTGTGTTAAATGCACATATGATCTAAGAAATGCTTCATATTTAATATTAATACACCTGTGTAGAGTTCAGAGGCTGTTGCTGCTCAGTCTTCTGTGGTAGAAGGGTCAGTATTGGTGTCTCCCATATTCTAGTGATTAATAGTGTTTATCGAGGTTGTTTATGGACTAATATCTCCTATTCTAGTGATTAATAGTGTTTATTGAGGTTGTTTATGGACTAATATTTCCTATTCTAGTGATTAATAGTGTTTATTGAGGTTGTTTATGGACTAATATCTTCTATTCTAGTGTACCCATGTATTCATACACCACAGGATGTCTTATGCATGTGTTTTCATTGAAAATTCTGGATGACCACAAACTTATTTAAAACAAATCTCTGCTAACATGTTAAGGTTAATAGTGAAGATCTGCTCCATCTCATTCTGTCCCAAAAGAGAGCAGATCAGAACATAAAATACAGAAAAGAGAGAGTAAATGGGGAACTGATAAAGAATGAGAGAGAGAGAGAGAGAGAGAGAGAGAGAGAGAGAGAGAGAGAGAGAGAGAGAGAGAGAGAGAGAGAGAGAGACTGGTGCTGCTGCTGCTGCTGCTGGTATGAATGTGATGCTGTAATCTTGACACACACATCAATCAGAGCATGAATCAGATGGCATGTGTACCACCCCCGGTCCCCACCACACCAGCACTGAAGTGATGGATTTACTGCTGATGTGAAGGGAAAGACTGCAAAAAACATTCAGAGAGAGAGAGAGAGAGATGGGGAGAAAGAGAGGGAGAGAGAGAAGGAAGGGGAAGACAAGAAAGTGAGAGAGGGATGGAGGGAAAGAAAAAGGGGGAGAGATGGTGAGAGACAAAAAACAAAGAAAGAAAGGAATAGAGAGAAGGAGAGAAAGATGAGAAAAAGAGAAAATGAGGAAAGAGAGAGAGAGGAACAGATAGGGGTGAGAGAGAAGAAAGTGAGAAAGAAGGATGGAGAGAGAAGAAAGAAGTGAAAAGACAAAGAACGAAGAAAGAAAGAGGCAGAGAGAAAGTGGGGAGGGAGGTGAAGGGAGAGAGAAAAAAGAAGAGAAATAC
Source organism: Crenuchus spilurus (assembly GCA_036984385.1). Lineage (NCBI taxonomy): Eukaryota > Metazoa > Chordata > Actinopteri > Characiformes > Crenuchidae > Crenuchus > Crenuchus spilurus. Next base: position 5,339 of record BRDA01022876.1, read on the forward strand.
AAGCAGAGACGGACGCATGGAGAGAAGAGGATGAGTGACAAAGAACAAAGAAAGAAATAGGAAAAGAGAAGGAGAGAAAATGAGAAGAAAGAGGGGGTGAAAGAGAAAAAGAGATAGGGAAGAGAAAGAAGGAGAAAGGGTGAAGAATTTGGAGGGATGGAGCGAGACAAGAAAGGGGGAGAGATGAAGAAGAAAGAAAGAAAGAAAGAAAGGGAAGGAGAGAAAGACAGGGTAAGAGAGACAAAAAAGTGAGATGAGAGAGGAGGGAAAGGGGGAGAAGGAGAGATGAGAAAAGAGAGAGAGAGAGATCAAAGTGAGTATGATAGCTATGGATTACAGCGATTCTGCAGATGTATTAATATATGATACACAGAGCAACATTCCCACAGTGGCTGCTAGTTAAATGAGCCAGACTGGACTTCCTCTTCATCAGGCGAGATCACACAGCAGTTAAGGAATATTAATGAGAGAGAGAGAGAGAGAGAGAGAGAGAGAGAGAGAGAGAGAGAGAGACTACATTGCTCTTCAGAAATGAATGCAGTGTTTCAGAGCTCACAGTAAGTCGTCCTGGCATCGTCTATTACTCTAAGTAGCAATCTCACTGCCGGGTCTCGGGCCAGTGCAAATAGATGTGGTCTGGGCCGAGACCCGGCAGTGAGAACAGGACCGTGAGGTGTTCCATAATTCCAGGCTTCTGAATCTGCACTACAGTGAAAAGTCACAGTTCATAACATCCCCTGCTGACACATCTGCATGCATACACCTTATCTTATCTCAGGTGTACGAATCACACACCTAAAGGCAGAATAGAGGTTACTTGGTATAGACCCTACCCAATGTGCACTAGCTGGACAGAAGTATTGGGACACTTGCCCATTAGTTTGTTCAAGAGTTTGTCCCGCATTTGTTCCAGTACCTGCATCTACTCTTCTGCATAGCATCGCTGCATAACGTTGGACTAGAAACATGTTGTATTTGATGTACATCAGAACCTAATATGATAACAATAACATTGAGTGTAATTCTGCACCCATGCCTATAGACAAATGGACAAAAGTATTGGGACACATGCTCATGCATAGATAATGATGTTAATACCACTCTACTGCCCAGGGAAGTCACCCCATCTCACCCCTAAAATATTGGATGGAGCAGAGAAGGCCACAGCGCCACAGCTCAGTCCTGGCACCCCTCAAACCCACACCTGGCATTAGACATGGTCCAATAGGTTCTCCTACTCTTCTTCTCTACAGGAACTAGACAAGCTGTGTGTGCATTTGTACAGCAATGGGTACCACTTAAAGAAGCATTCATTAGAACAGGTGTCCACAAACATTTGGACACATTGTGCATTATGACTCAAAGGCATGTTGATGTAAATCCCTGAAATTTGCTTCTAAGACTTGTTGAGATAGTCCAGCTGATGGCTGTGTTCATTTATTCATTAAAAAAGTGTAAAAATGCCTAAAACGTCAAATTTTCTCAGGAAGTTTCTCGACAGAATGTCAAAGATGTGCTACTTTAAGGAAGATTAAAGTTAAGCAGTGACGTGCATAGGCTTCTGTTTGTTTTGAATAGCTCTGTTTACTATAATGTAGGACAAGGAAACTGTACACAGAGGCCAAGTCTGTCTAGTTGGAGGATCCAGCTGGTTATAACGGTGTTCTTCTCACCATTCTGAGCTCTAGAGCTGAACCCTCCATCTCTCCATTCCACCCACGGAGTGTAAAGGCGCTCACGGTCCAGTGCAAACGGCTCTGCTTCGTCAGCCGTGACCTTGTTGTGCCGGTGATAAACGCCCCTGTGAATTGGGTCAGCTCCCCCGGAGAGAAGCCATCAGACACCCTGATCTGGGAAAAATCGGCAGTTATTCTCTCCTCTCACCCACCCTGGAGTATTTGATGGTTTTTTCACAGGTAAACCCACCTCCCGCATCACTCCCATTCCAAGGTAAATAATGATGATGATGATGGTGGTGCAAGAGCGACAAAGGGTGAGAAAATGCTCCATCTCTACCGTGCTGGGTAATAAGGGCTGAGGAATGAGGGTTGTCCACTCCCTCGCCCGACAAATTACACTCTCATCAGCTTCAGGGGAAAGTGGGAGGGGTGAGTATGTGTTATGGTCGCCAACACCTTTCCAGCTATTCTGTGCATTGGGAGGCTTAGACATCACTTCTGAAAGGAATGGAGCTTGGCGATGCTGTAGTCTATTCTGAATAAAGACAGTGGCTAAATTTGGCAAATTATGTGGACAAAGGTATTGGGACACCTGTTCTACTATATAGGATGAATGGCATTGCTGTGAGGTTTTGATTGCATTCAGCAACAAGAGTTGGATGATCAGCACCCCACCTCATCCACAATTCATCCCAAAATTATTGAATGGAGCAGAGAACACAGTTCCACTCCACAGCTCAATCCTGGGGGGCTTTATACTCCAGTAGTCCATGCTTTGCATCAGACATGGTGCCAATAGGTTCCTGTTTATTTTCTTCAGAGAGTTCTTTCTTATTCTCAGTATTTCTCCACTTGGGTTGAGCCGGATACTCATTTCAGATGAGTATCTGGTATGGATAAAGCATTTTTGACAAGCAACAAACATGATACGAGTATAACGTCAATATCCGTGCTCGTGCTGAAGGAAAATCCTCATTGGGTAACTGATTGTCTTCACAATCTGTGATTGGCCAGTCACACAGCGCCCGCCCCTCCCTACTGTTTGAACAGTAGAACAACCTCTCTCACTCCCTCTCACACAGTCACTCAGTCACACACACATGCACAGTACAGATACGGATACAGATCATTTAGATGGTTGAACAGACACAGACACAGATAGTGGTGTACTCGCTCATCCCTATTCTCCACAGAGTTTCTACATCAGTGTCAGCAGATGTGCAAAGCAAAGCAGCTGAAAGCATTCATTAGAAGGCCTGCCCACAAACATTTGGACATATAGTGTATGATAAGTAGTGTAATGGTGATGTGTGGTGTGTATGTCAAACCTACTGGCCTCTGGGTCAACCTGTACAAGCGCTTAATATTTAAATGCACTAACAGTGCATAAATCAGATACGAGGCCTCTCGTATTTAATACTTCAGAGCATCACTTTCTTTTTGAAAAGCAGAGAAATGAATAGCAACAGTGAAAGATTAGAGAGCACAAACATAGACACCAAATAGACAAAGTCAAAGCAACACTTCAAAACATATTGATCCAGTGCCCGCGCTAGGCATTTGGGCAAATGTTTTCTGGTGCTCAACTTTATCCGCCACCGCCAACCCTATATACATTGTAGAGGGTTAATTGACCTAACCCTATAAAGCCAAGAGTTGTATTTGATACATAGTTGAGTTTTATTTAAATGAGAAAAGCTGATGTATAAAATTTGATACATGTGTTTTGCCCCCTGGTGAATAATCCATGCACTACATGCAGACTTGAGAAAAATGGAAACTCGTTGTATAAGAGGTTTAAAAGCAACTGTGTTCTGTTTGTTATTGTTTGTTTAAATAAGATGTAAGCAATAGATTCTGGATGTATCAGATATGATTCAAAACAACTCACACACAGTAAATCTGCCAGTGTTAAACCAACACTGTTAGAGTTAAATTAACACTGAGGGTGTCAAAATGTAACACTCGCATTGTTAATTTAACTCTAATAGTGTTGATTTAACACTGGCATATTTACTGTGCATATGCAATGTTATTTCATTTATTTTTACTTCATTGTTCATTAGGTCAAATAAACATGCACGTTTCAGAGTTAATCTGATGGTTCAGGCTGTACAAGGCCATGTTTACTGAATATGTTTAGTCAACCTCAGGATGAATGTCAAATATTTAACTTCTAATCACATATTCTTGTTTCAAGCCATGTTTTAAATAGTTTAAGCTGTTGTTTTTTGTGCTTTAATTTATTGCACTTTCCTCAGACCTGAGCTGGATGGTGGTGTAACAGGCAAACAGATGGTATGACTTGGGACATGCAGTCCAAAATGACCCGTTGGGTTTCAGAAAATCCAGTTATGCATTCAGTTCCCACACAAACGGTTATGTGGCCCGTCGTGCCCGCTGTGTGATCAACCATATGGACCATTAGCACTGCTAATGAATATCAAAAAGGCTCAGCTTCTCCCAGGCATTTGGAGAGGCTTGTTTAGGAGAATACTTGACTTAGTGCGGCATATTGGCACTGAAGATTGTATTCGATGATGTAACTTGTCTGGTGCTCTTCTAGGTCACAGCCGGCTCGGACTCTGGAAGGAATAATGGAGAGATTGTGAGGTGCAATGCTCTTAAACTGTTGAACTTTTGACTCTTCCAGAAATTAAACTTCAAGGAAAAGGTTGAAGCGATTGCCAGTCAAAAGGTTTAAAAGGGGAAACGTCATTATTATGCAGTCCACAGTCATTCTAGTTCAAAGGCAGAGATGTCCTGGGTGAGGAAAAAAGTGACCCTCAACTTCTTCCTACATCCTCTTGCTCTGTTTCATTCACTCATACTTGTTATTCTGGGTTATCATAGGCCTCCTCTGCTGCTAATGAAAACCATATATTCACCTTGCCGTAGGCATTGCGATGGGATAGCATAGCTGAGACATGCTGTAGAAGGAGTAGAGTACTAAGCAGACTGCCACCCACGTAAAGACAACTGACCCTACGACTCTGAAATGCTGGATGGCTGGGGGAACAATTGTGCGACTGGCGTGTTTGTCTTGACCCGTCCTGGCCCGACATGGGAGGTGCAGACTCAATATTGTGATGCACTGGGTCAGAAGAGAGAATGAGGAAAGGGAGACATCAGTACACAGCTCACTGGGTGAAATGTGAATAGGGTAGTTTGCTCAACTGTTCAACATGTCTATTGCATTATGGATAGGTCCAGCCAGTGCCAGCTGGTCATAATATTGGATGAGAGGGCAAAAAAACTCACATGGTGTAGCTGTAAGGGGCCCTGTGCTGTGCAGCTTTTCGTCACTCAGTGAAAGTCATCAGCTAACATTGTTTACTTTGACTGGATCATTTCTATCTCTTTGGCGTGGCTTTCCACCACTCTGCTTCTTTTTTGTTATTTGTTAATGCTGGTCATCAGCTGTTATTTCCTTCAGCTGGGACTGGCTGATTTAAAGACTGTGTTGTGTGCTTGTTGTAAAGTTTTTGACTTTGCCTGCACAGGTCAGACTCTGCCAGTAACAAGGGCTTGCCTAGCTTAAAACAAATTTTTAACATGTGGTCTCTGACGTTTCTTGTTTTAAATTCTGAGGCCAGAGACTTTCCTTTTTCCGGAAAGACACTTTTTTGCACCATGATTTTTTAGTTCAGTGGATTGAAGAACTGGTTCTCGTCCTGATTGTGACAACTTTTTCACTTGTTTTTGTTTGCTTGTTGTTACACTTTCAGACACTTCTATCTGCACTTAATACCAACCAGGTGGCTTTTATCTTCAAGTTTTTCTTAAAACAGTGCACTTATCCAGAAGTAGTTCCCCACTCTTCCTGTCTCTGTGGATAGCTCTCTGCACCGTTATAGTACCACCATATTTGAGAGAGGACCCTACACACTTGGTTAAATGAAATAATAATTTGTAGTTACTACTACAAAACAGCTAACTGCTATGTATAGCACTTATATATAGAAATTTTAGAAGCTACAACATGGACATGACAATCTGATAAAGTCAGGAGATAGTTAAAAGGCTAACGTTCCATCAATATCAATCAGTGAAATTATTGAATTAACATTTAATTAAGAAAATCTAAAAGTAAAAACATTCCCTGAATGTATGACAAGCAGTTATAAGCATCTGCTGTTGAAGTCACAAGCACTAATTGTCTTTATGAAGCTGCTGTAGCTTTTTAATTATTTGAGCGTTAAATTTACACAGCAATTATAATGCAACAATGCAGCCATTTAATAACATGCCACCAATTTAGCTGTGTCTGACTGCTAATGCAAACAAAATTTTATTATGAAGTAAAAAAACAGCGTTATAATAGGCAGGTTGTTTTTTAAAGGTTATTTATACTCACAGATTTCACTTTCAAATGCAGTTATTTAATGAAGCAGCTACTAAAAGGTTCTTTATGAAACCACAAGTCGATCTTAGACAGCGGATATAGATGCTATATCAGTGGATTTGCTGACAACATAACATGCAAGTTAAGCAGGTCTGGCTCTGGTTAGAACTTGGATGGGAGACCTTATGGATGGGATGGGAAGGCTTATGTGTTGGTGAACAACAGGAGATGCTATTTCTGTGTACCTCATGGATTCCAATGTCCCAGTGCAGTAATGGGGATGCTGTCTTTCTGATTAGACATGACACGCGTCTATGGGACGGGGGACCAGGGCCTGAGCTCAGCACAGAGATGACACAAACACTAGTCACCAAACACCAAATCAAAACAAACATAAGCCCTAAACATGTGCTATACTGCCAAACCTTACTTGAGACTACTTAGCTAAGCCCAGTCCTTAAGGTCTCTTAGCATGCTCACCCCAGTCTCAGCTCTAGCCTGTGTGGCCTAGACTTTTTCCAGTGTGTGTGTAACCAAACTCCTTTATGTTTCTGCGTCTCCACCTCTAACTCTATATACCTGGATTCATTTTGTGTCAGTGGTCCTCCACCTCTGCCTCCTCAGCATCAAAGCTGTAAAACTGAGGTCCTGAAGTCAGGAAATTGTGGACATTTCCTCTAAAAGATTAAGGATGTTATCGCGATGTTCTGGTGAAATGTTCCTCTCCATCTTCAAAAACTGGTTTAAGCCGTATTCTGATTGGATTACATGTGCAAGTGGTCCTCGGGTAATTTCCTTAACAGGAACTCCTCTGAAGTGTTATTTATGTCCGGATGTGCCATGTCTGTTCTTTCCCCTCATCCTCTGAGAAAGTTAAGGTCTGAATTATCGGTTATTAGCCAACACAGAGCTCATCTGATCATCTGGTCTTGGGTTGGAAAATAAAGATGTTTAGCTGCTGCTACCAATCACAAATAAAAAAAATATTAATGTTTTTAAGTAACTTAAAAAGATAGTGTAATGAAATGCCCTGCACCCAGTGAAAGACCTGTGGTGCAGGTGGATGCTGACCATTGGTGGTGGAGTCTTTAATGTCTCCCAAATATCAAAGAACTTTAGTGTCTAGACAAGCACTACAGAAATGTAAGATCTTCTATTATATCACTCCACAGAACTTTTCCTGGCATTGATTTAATGTACATAGTTTAGTTTAAAAAACTAAAACATTTTCTTTTCCACCACGTGAGCAAAGCCACCTTATTTAACTAAACATCAGTTTCAGAATCCTGGTCTTATCTGACTGCACATAACTGCCCCAGAACTACCGATGACTGCCAAGTGGTCCAACTCTTTGATGAGATTATAAATATGTTTCTCCAGACCCGCTGAAAAAATAAACTGACCAGAGCTTAGGACAAAAAATACAGCACAGAAAGAAATCTCATATATAAACAGTGCTAGACTTGCTGTCCAGGGATAGAAAATGGCCCAGGATCATGCCCAGAGGAACACCCACAGCTCAATACAGCTGTGCTCTCCTCTAATTGGAGTGAGACCAGAGCAGGAGCCTTAACATCAATTTTTTTGTTGGTGACTCAAGGATGGATGCACTAAAAGTTATAGTGCAGCTGCTCAGCAATATTTATAGCTACTGTCAATAAAATGACTCTAAAAGACTACAAAGAGACAGGTAGCAGACTAATGTGTCCAAATGTTTGTGGACATGCCTTCTAATGAATTAATTCAGCTACTTTAAGTTGACACAGATATACAAATGCACAGCTTGTCTAGTCCCTGTAGAGAAGTACTGCCAATAGAATAGGACTAACTATGAAGTTATTGGCCCCATGCCTAATGCCAAGCGTAGGCTAGAGTGGTACAGCATTGAGCTGTGGAGCAGTGGAACTGTGTTATCTGCTGCATCCAATAATTTTGGGATGAGTTGGAAATGGAGATGGTGCTCATCCAACATCCAAGCACTTGTCGCTGAATGCAATCAAATCCTCACAGCAATGCTCTAAATCTAGTAGAAAGCCTGGCCAGAGACCGCTATTCATGTAAAAGCAAGGTAAAGTCTATTTGAATATGCTTGATTTCAAAATAAATAATGAATGAGCCAGTGCCGGTGCTAGACAGCCGGGTGCCCTAAGCACAAACAAGACTTAAGTGGTGGCCACTTGGACACTTGTGGGCCCCATGCACAGTGCGTGATCCATGTCTGTGGAGCTCCAGCCCTGGAATGAGCAATGCTTTTGTCCATGTAACATAACATAAGTGGGTTGCAAACAGTACCAACGCCAAATCCACAAAATTATTCTGGCCCTCATCTCCCATTTAATTTGGCCCACTTCCCACATGGACTAATGGCACTTTGGTGTACCACTCCTGGTTGCAAGATGTGGGCCACATATACGCCAAATTAGGGCTATATATCAGCCAAATGTAGGTAACACTGATTATTCCTGTCAGAAGTGTACACAACTGTTTTAGAACATGTGGGCCAAATGTGTATTTTCAATATAAAGGCCACATTTGGCTCACATGCAGTTTGCCACAATGGGCCAGCAGTGCCATTTCTCAGCTAGAAATGGCCCACATCTGTATGCTATCTGGAAACGCTACCTTCATTAATAACAATATCATTAATATAAACGGCCATAAGGCATGGATGCTATATTCAGTTAATTGAACCATATTAGATATTAGGCTCTATTATACAAAAAGTACATCACATTTCTAATCCAGCATTATGGTCCAGTATGTGGGTGTTTAATAGCTTCCTGTCATTAAGTGTTTGAGTGATGACAGCAAAGGTCATTCTTGTATTCTTATTTAAAGTAACAGCAATTTGTTTGTGCATGGCTTGTTTCCAGCAATATCTATCTCATGGCCATAGTGAGCAATAATGAGACCACTGAGTATTCCAGTCTACCAGGGGTCAAGGGTTACAGTAATCCTTATGTTACGCATGCAGATTCGTGGTACATGTTTAATGCCTGTACCATCTGCATCAACATTACACTGAAATTTGCACTGATCCTCATGCTGTAATGTGCAAGGCATGTATTGTAGTGACATCAGATGTTTTATATAATTGTGATACAGAGGGTAACTAGGACTTAGATCATAAATACTCAGTTATTTGGACAGTGGCACTTTTTAATTTTGCTTTGTATGCCACCACAGTAGATTTGAAATGAAGTATAGATGTCATTGAAGCGTAGCTGTGGCCTGGTGGGATACAGATCAGAAGGTTGCCAGTTCCATCCCCTAACCAATCAAGAGTGGTGTGCCCTTGAGCAAAGGCACCTAACTCCCAAATGCTCCCCGGTCACCATGGATAGAGGATGCCCACCACTTTGTGTTCTCACTGCTTCACTTGTTTGTGTGTGTGTGTCTGTCTGTGTGTGTGTGTGTGTGTGTGTGTGTGTGTGTGTATGTGTATGTGTGTGTGTACTTGTATTTATTCCTGATGGGGGCTTTTGGAAAAGGAAGCCTTATGACAAGAAGGTCGCCAATCCCCTTAACCAACATGAAGACGAATTAAATGTCCTTGAGCATGGCACCAAACTACTCCATGAGTGCTATGGATAGGGATAGTGTGCTCACTGTCCTCTAGTGTGTGTGTGTGTGTGTAGGTATGTTTCAAATTCCAAATTTTCAAAAGCCCAATGTGTCGCTTTCACTTCCAAATTCAATGCACGATGCAAACCACTGACAACACTCAGAGACAGAAAGGACAGAAGAGTTTGTACATCTAAAAAAACGTTGTGGAGAGATCACAATGAGTCTGGAGAAGAAAAGCATTAAACATAAGTACTAAAATGGTCCTTATGTTTATAATTATATTAGTTTGTCCGTTTACTTTTGACCCTCTGAAAATGGAACAAGTGTCAAAAATGCTTGAATTTTACACAATATGGGACAAAAGTATTGGGACATTCATTGTTTTTTTCCCCAAAATTAAGGTTTTAATCCTACTTTTGTATGATTTCCTGTCTCAGGGAAGACTTTCTACTACACAGTAAATCTGCCAGTGTTAAATCAACACTATTAGAGTTAAATTAACACTGAGATTGTTACATTTTGACACTCTCAGTGTTAATTTAACTCTAATAGTGTTGATTTAACACTTGCATTCAGCCGCAAGAGTGTCAGTGAGATTAGGATGTTTGGCCTGGTGGTTAGGGATCTTGGTTTGTGACCGGAAGATTGCCTGTTCGATACCTGAGCAGGTCATGACTGAAGTGCACTTGAGCAAGGCACCTAAATCCCAACTGCTTCCTGGGTGCCATGTATATGCATGGCCTTGCAGTTCATCTAACAGTGAAAGGTGTGTTTTTAGTACTCATCCTCAGCTCATCCCAAAAGTATTTAATGGACCAGAGAGCGCAGTTCCACAGTTCTGCACCTCAATGCTGGGGCCTTTGTACCCCTCTAGCACATTCCTGGCATTAGACCTTAGCTTTACGGAACCTCTCAGGGGCAGGGCTTGCCGTCCTCGTGCTGCCCCTGATGTCGTGCCACACAGGGCGGCTGCCCATATAGGCAAGCTCAATGTGGAAAGGTGTGGAAAGGAAGGCGTCCGCAAACTTTTGGACACATAGTGTAGATATTCTGACTGATAAATTTGACTAGCTGCAGTTTGAAACTGTGAAAAGGTTCAACCAACACAGCATCAAGGCCGCGACTTAGATATAACACATATAATGTACTGTCTACTGAATACTAATATTGTTTATGATCTTTACATGGAACAGATAAGACTTTACAGGACATATGATGAGCATCAATTAATTATCACCTCTCACGATTTCTCACACTCACACACTCACCCTGTAGCCACGCAGAGGCGACAGCGTTGTTTCAGCGAGCTCTGAAATCCCTCCTGAACAGCCGAGATTAATTACATAGTAAGGAGTCAGATCTGTTGACTGGGAATAATTAACCTTTTATATATTCAGGGTGGGGGAAAAACATATTTTTAGAGTATTTAAAGACGTGAGATTTGAATATATTTCCATAGATGATATCTCTCTTACGTCCTTGATTAAATCATTAGCAAGTTGTAGCATTTTTGCAGCATATTTTAAGATGCTGGCAGGACAGCTTCACAGCATGCCCTTCCCTGATGACTCCATCATCTACAGTCTGCCAGCAAAGCAAAGGATGCCATTTAAAACAGAAGGGAGAGTATCTTTGGGCATACTGTAAAAATGCACTTTATACAGTAACGTCTTGTTAAACTGGGCTTATTCTAGTCACATTATGTGGATAAAATGAATAAAGATGAATACAAAGGTTACATCCACTCCCCCCCCCATCATCAACGGCTCTGCAGTCTCCACTGTGGGGTCAATCAAGTTACTGGGCACCACGATGACCAGTGACCTGACGTGACAGAGGAACACTGAGAAACCTCAGCAAACCCAGATAGCATACGAATGAGGGCCACTTCTGGATGAGAAAAGGCACTGCTGGCCCACTGTTGGCATGGCAAACTGCATGTGAGCCAAATGTGGCCCTTATATTAAAAATGCACATTTGGCCCACATGTACCATAACAGATGTGGTCCACTTCTGGCACAGATATGGCAGTGTTACCTGCATATGAGCCATCAGTGGCCCACATATTAAACAACTATTTGGCCCATATGTACCATAACTGATGTGGTCCACTTCTGGCACAGATATGGCAGTGTTACCTGCATATGAGCCGTCAGTGGCCCACATATTAAAAGAACTTTTTGGCCCACATGTTCTAAAACAGATGTGGTCCACTTCTGACAGAGATATGACAGTGTTACCTACATTTGATTGATATGTGGCCCACATCTTGTAATCAGGAGTGGTACGCCAAAGTGCCATCAATCCATGCGGCAAGTGAGCCAAATGAAATGGAGGATGAGGGTGGTGGACCTTTCACAGCACTGAGAATGATCCACCAGCCAAACAACGCCTGCTCTATGGGGGTCCTGATCGTTGAAGAACAGGGTGAACAAAGTATACAGAGAAAGATGGAATACAGTGTGTATGGTCAATTGAGCTCTGATTGGTCAATTATTAATTAAAATGATTTTTATGATGATGTGGGCGGCACGGTGGCTTAGTGGTTAGCACGTTCGCCTCTCAGCGCTGAGGTCTTGGGTTCAAGTCCACATCTGAGCGGAGTTTCCATGTTCTCCCCGTGTCTGCATGGGTTTCCTCCGGGGTCTCCGGTTTCCTCCCACAGTCCAAAAACATGGAGGTCAGGTGAATTGGCTACTCTACAATGTCCATGTGTGTGCATCTATGTGTATGTGTGTGCGTGCGTGTGTGTTCACCCAGCGATGAGATGGACTGGCGCCCTGTCCTGGGCTTAGTTGAATAGTGTAGTGCCCTGCCCTGTGCCCAGTGAGGGGGTAGGGGACTAACCGCGAACCTGATAAGGATTAAGCGGGTGTGGTAATGATAATGAATGTCACTAATATGTTATAGTACTGTTTCGGCAAGCCCGTTTATATTGTTTGGCTTATAAAAAACTAATTAATAGCCAAAATAATGAGTAGATTATCACACTCTTGTGCAACGGTGATGTCTATTAGAAGACACCAAGTGCAACTCATTATGAAGTTAATGCACTTCAGCTCACAGCAGCTCAGTAAATAACTTTGGCTTGACCATGACGCATTTCTCCATCACTGTCCTATCAGGCTGGTAAATGCGTTCTGGGCAGGAGGCGGAGGGGAGGGAGCGCAGTGATGAATGGAGTTATATCTGCTCTCTCCTCCACAAAACGGATGGCTTCTGAAACACGTTTGAACCGCAGCAAATCCATCAGCCGTCAAGCATGCTCATCGCTCTGCCCTTACTCTGAACCCAAATCCCATAAACACCCAGCACAGACGCACAGAGACAGGAGACGGGGAGGGAGGGAGATACAGGAGGGTGGTGCAAAGACATCTGCCCTTTTATTTATCTGCTTGGGCTTTTTTCCCTGATGTCTCTCGAATTCTCTCAATCATTTCGTGTATTTCTCTAATCCAGTAAGATGTACGAGCACAGTACAGTGTAGAACAGGACCAGGAGTACATTCATTTCATCTTTTTCTCTACTAAAAACACACTTTTCACTGTTAGATGAACTCCAAGGGCATGCATGTGGGCCCTCATTACAGTTCCTCACTCTCACTTAGTAGGAGACAAAGTTTGGGCAGCCATGTTCCTCTATAGTTATGCCAATAAAAGACCTGAAACATATACAGCCATACGTAAATAGTACATGTTGAGGTATTTGAATGATGAAAAGGGGGAAATGCAATCTATCTCCTGCTGGACAGCATTCAGTTCACACACTCTGATGCCCTCTGGCTGCCCGCGCCAAAACCAACGTCGACTTACAAGAGACTCTGGGGACTGAGGCTGTGTATCATGGGTGGATTTGGCGTGGTGTAGTTCCACACTCCACAGGGCCACAGATAATCCCTCTAATGAGTTGAAAAGGCCACGGCACGGCGGTCAGTCTGTTGCCTCTCCAGCTTGCTGGTCATTGGAGGAGATTTGAGGGTGTTTGTTTTGTTTTGTGATCAACATCAACATCACAGCTGCAGCTCACCATGTTCTCAGAACAGCTGCAGATTGTGTGGTAACCGCTCAGACTGAATTATTACACACACACACACACGTACAGACACGCACACACACAAATACAGACACGCACACACGTACAGACATGCACACACACAAATACAGACACACACACACACACACACATATATACAAACACACATACACATATACACACACACACACAAATACACACACATAGACACACACACAAATACAGACACACACACACGTACACACACATACACATACACACAAATACAGACACACACACACATATATACAAACACACACACACACATACATACACATATACACACACACACAAATACACACACATACACACACACAAATACAGACACACACACACGTACACATACACATACACATACACACACAAATACAGACACACACACAATTACAGACACACACACGCACATACAAATACACAAATACAGACACACACACAAATACAGACACACGCACACATACACACACACACGTACAAATACAGACACACACACACAAGTACAAACATGCACACACACAAATACAGACACACACAGGTGGGAGCACACAAATACAGACACACACACAAATACAGACACGCACACGTAAACAAAAGCAGACATACACACACACAAATATAGACACACACAAATACAGACACACACACACGTACACACACATACACATACACACACACAAATACAGACACACACACATACACATACACACACAAATACAGACACACACACAATTACAGACACACGCACATACAAATACACAAATACAGACACACACACAAATACAGACACACACACACAAATACAGACACATACACACACACACACACGTACAAATACAGACACACACACACACAAGTACAAACATGCACACACACAGGTGGGAGCACACAAATACAGACACACACACAAATACAGACACGCACACGTAAACAAAAGCAGACATACACACACACACACAAATATAGACACACACATACATACAGACACAGAAATACAGACATACACACACGCGCACCCACACACACAGCTGAAGGCCAAATCATAACAGCAGCAGATGAACAGGGACCTACAACATAGTCAACATTCAGCTGATGTTTACTGTAAATACTTTTATCATTAACTATTACAAGTCTAGAGGTTCCCAACCTTCTGCAGCTCACAGCCCACATAACCCACCACAAAAGCTTTTCCAGCCCACAAGAAGCTTTGAGTGGTTTAACATTTAAAACCCACAAGATAATAAACAGCCAAAATACTATAAATACAATGACTTGAACTGAAAAATAAGCACGTTTACAAATGTTTCGCTAAAGCTCTGCACATGATCAGTGTCTTTGTTTATTGATTTATTGATCTGTGTTTGAATGAAATGAACTTTTCTCTTTTATTCGATAACCTGCTCACAACAAATTCCAAATCTGTATTTTCTCATTTAGAGCTTTTGTTTAGCAGAAAATGAGCAACTGGTCAAAAGAGCCAACAAAGATCCAGTTCACTCAGCGCTCAAATAATGCAAAGTTGGTATTGATTTGTAAACACAGTAATACTAATTCCTCACATTTCACTCAGAAGAGTTCAGAGGTCAGTATTGTGTGAAATAAGCCTGACTTGTTCCACATTACTGTTGGGTGACTTTATATCCATCAATGAGCAAAACGTCAATCAGCTCAGCTCTGTTTGATGGTTTGTTGACCATCCATCTTCATCTTGATCACATCTCAGAGGTTTTCAGTGAGGTTCAGGTCTAAAGATTGGATCAGATATTTGGTGTGTTGTCTTATTTTTTGTTGTGATGGTTTTGCATTTTGCCAAACTTCAGTTCTTAAGCCTCCAGTTCCCAGCATCCATGGAGGATGCACGGATGGATGTGTGGATGGATGGATGGATGCATAGAGAGATTGGTGGATGGACAGATGGGAGAATGGATGCATAGACGGATGGGTGGATGGATGGATACATGGACAGATGAATGGATGGACAGATTGATGAATGCATGGACAAATGGGTGGATGTATAGATGGATGAATAAATGGATGGATGGACAAATTGATGGATTCATAGACGAATGGGTGGATGGACGGATAGATGAATGGATGTATGAACAGATGGATGGATGGATGGACAAATGGGTGGATGGACGGATAGATGAATGGATGTATGAACAGATGGATGGACAGATTGATGGATTCATGGACAAATGGGTGGATGGATGGATAGATGAATGGATGTATGAACAGATGGATGGATGGACAGATTGATGAATGCATGGACAGACGGGTGTATGGATGCATGCATGAACAGATGGGTGGATGAATGAATGGAAGAATGCATAGACGGATGGACGGAAGGATGGATGGACAAATTGATGGGTGGATGGACGGATAGACGGATGGATGGATGGATGGATGAACAGATGAGTGGATGAATGGACAGATTGATGGATGCATGGACAGATGGGTGGATGGACAGATAGATGGGTGGATAGATATATAGATGGACAGATTGATGGATGCATGGACAGATGGATGGATGGACGGATAGATGAATGGAGGGATGCATGCATGAACAGATGGGTGGATGGACAGATGGATGGATGGATGGATTCATATACAATACACTGGATATTTGTAACATGAAAATTTTACAAGAACCTCACCTCTTCAGATAATAGCTAAGAGTTCTGGTGCGGACCGGCTGCAGGTCGATGCTGAGCTGGTGTTGGTTGAGGTGTCTCTCTGATGTCAAAGAGAGCCACCGGTTAACTGGCTGTAGAACATCCTACAAAGTTAGCTGTTTCTGAGATACTACCACCACCATGCTTTATCTGGTACCTTGTTGTCATGCTCTTTTGAACATCAGTCAGTTCACATCCTTTGGTCATGATGATGCTACTCTGCTACAACTGACTGGTGTGCTCACTTAGTAATACATGTAGTCACATGGTGGGCCGAGTTCATTCCAATCCAGCGATGGTCATAACGTTCTGATATGATGGTGTATATCCAGCCTACTTTGTCTGTACATACGTCTACTGAAACACAGACAGACTCTTAGATTAAACAGTGACATGCACTTCCCCTGAGCCTCACCACACAAGGCCAAAATACAAATGTCATTTTGACACATTTCTGAGAACAGGTGGATGTTTTTTTTAAGACATCCGCCTACACAGGATCTCTCCGAGCCTAAATAAAGCTGCAATCCTAATGTCATCCATTCCCCGCTCCCTCTGTTGGACCTAGAGGCTCTAACCTTTCAACCTGACAGTCCACCTCAGCTACACTCAACACCTTAATATCTCTCTCACTCAACTCTCTCTCTTTGCTCCCTGGCTTTAAATGTGCTAAAGGAAGCCTTATGAGTAATGGGAGACATTATGGCAACAAGACAGACCGTGAGAGAGGCAAGATGAAAAGAAAAGAAAAGAAAAAATCTCTCTCTCCGTCTCCCTCTCTCTCAGTTTAATCCAGGTTGGCGTTATTGGCACGACTGTTTCAACAACAAAA
>BRDA01022878.1:0-17676 GCA_036984385.1 Crenuchus spilurus
CCTTAAAATGATACATTCTCTCAGTTTAAACTTTTGATCTGTGATTTGTGTTCTATTCTAAATAAAATATTAGATGTTGGCACCTCCACATCATCACTCCACAATTTGTTTAGTGTCCCAACTTTTTTGGAATCCAGTTTGTAGTAAACTTAAAAGTGTTAAACAAACCAAAATATGTTTAGATTTTAGATTCTTCAAAGTAGACTCAAAACTGATGTCACAAACACATTAAGAGGCAAGAAATGCAAGTCATGAACTCTTGACAAGACACAGCTATTAACTGAAGCTGACTGAGAAAATGCCAAGATTACTGCCATCTAAGAAAGAGGTGCCACTGAATGTCCAACATTTGATTTGTACTGTATGCTTTTAACTCTCTAAGCTGGTGAGAGGTGAGGATTCAATGATCCATTTGTTTGGTTTCTTTCTGCACTCTCAGAAGTCAAAATGATATACTATATATAGATACGCAAAAGTACACCGCAGCACCATATCTACATTTATCCATTTCAAGAAAAATGACTTTTCTCTAAACTATTCCTGTTCCTGTCAATTCAAAAACATAGATTGCCCCAACTGTTGCTAATGCTACCTCATCTTGCCCGTTACTCATTCTCACGCACGTCACAAAATCTGAAAAGGTAAATAACAATGTAATTACCCTTATTACCAGTGTGCTAATTGGTCAGGAGTTAATTATCTCCTTCTGATGGCTTTAGGGCTTAAAGGCCAGTGTTAATAGCTGTTGTTCCACATGAGCTGGTAGAGAAAAGCTTGATTATAGAGGTCGCTAAGCAACACACAAAAGGTACACTAGTGCAAAACATATATCTGCATTTCCGTATCACTACAATCATTCCTGCACAAACGATCACAACTTCACAAATGTACAAATACAGGTGCTGGTCATAAAATTTTAATATCATGAAAAAGTTATTTCAGTAATTCCATTCAAAAAGTGAAATTTGTATATTATATTCATTCATTACACACAGACTGATATTTCAAATATTTATCTTAATTTTGATGATTATAACTGACAACTAATGAAAATCCCAAATTCAGTATCTCAGAAAATTTGAATATTACTTAAGACCAATACAAAAAGGATTTT
The DNA here is from genome assembly GCA_036984385.1 of Crenuchus spilurus. NCBI lineage: Eukaryota > Metazoa > Chordata > Actinopteri > Characiformes > Crenuchidae > Crenuchus > Crenuchus spilurus. The sequence goes on from BRDA01022878.1 coordinate 1,115, forward strand.
TAGAAATGTTGGCCAACTGAAAAGTATGAATATGAAAAGTATGAACACGTACAGTTCTCCGTATTGAGTTGGGGCTCCTTTGGCCTGGATTACTGCAGCAAGGCGGTGTGGCATGGAGTCGATCAGTCTGTGGCATTGCTCAGGTGTTATGAGAGCCCAGGTTGCTCTGATAGTGACCTTCAGCTCTTCTGAATTGTTGGGTCTGGAGTATCACATCTTCCTCTTCACAATACCTCATAGATTTTCTGTGGGGTTAAGGTCAGGTGAGTTTGCTGGCCAATTAAGAACAGGGATACCATGGTCCTTAAAGCAGGTACTCGTAGCTTTGGCACTGTGTGCAGGTGTACACAGGTACAACTTGATATTCTAATTTTATGACCAGCACCTGTGTAGATGCTCAGGGTCTCGGTGCTCAACACCCATGACTGCAATGCCAAACACAATCATGTGAACAAGTTAGCTGAAGATACAACAGTAGTAGACCTGATTACTAAGAACCTTGAGGAAGTGTACAGAGAGGAGCTGAAATTGGTCATAGAGTGGTACACAGTCATCAATCTTGCCCTCAGTGTAGACAAAACCAAAGAGATGATGATTGTCTATTTCAGAAATAGGAGTAGATTGAACACACCTCTGAGGGGACCAAGGTGGAAAGCGTGAGCAACTTTAAATTCCTCAGAGTTCACATATAGCTGTGGATCTCACCTCCTCACTCAACTGCGATGATGTAACGGCCTCAAATTGGATTTTGACTTGTGGCGAGTGTCCGTTCAGCCGATACTGGAATTACCCTGATGTCTGAACTCTCCAAACAGGGGATTTTATTGTTATGACAGGAATAAACATTCAAAAGTAAATACTGTACAAAAAAACGACGGGTAGAATATTTACAAATATTTACAGTACCAGTCAAAAGTTTCATACAATGTTCATATTGTTTTCATTCCTACATTGTAAATTAACACTGAAGTCATCCAGACTATGAAGGAACACATAAGGAATTATGTAGTAAACTTAAAAGTGTTAAACAAACCAAAATATGTTTTAGATTTTAGATTCTTCAAAGTAGACAAAAAACCGATGTCTCAAACACATTTAAGAGGCAAGAAATGCAAGTCATGAACTCTTGACAAGACACAGCTGTTAACTGAAAGCCATTCCAGGTGACTACCTCATAAAGCTGACTGAGAAAATGCCAAGAAAGCTTCATCTAAACAAGAAGAATGTAAAATATAAAACATATTCTGGTTTGTACACTGTTTTGTTTACTAAATAATTACAGATGTATTTCTTCATAGTTTGGATGTCTTTAGTATTAATCTACAATGCAGAACATTTTTAAGTAATGAAAAACCATAGAAAGTCCAGAAGGTGTGTCCAAACTTTTGACTGGAACGGTACTTATGCACCAGGACAGTTTATTCTGTATTTGTTTATTGTCTGTTTATTACACACATACTTTTTACTATGCTGATTTTCCTGTACATGTACAGTATAATAGCAATAAAGTTTAACTGAATTGAATATAAACAGGGATTCAGGAAACAAACGTGAAATCGAATGACGAATGAATAACGGTTTGTACTTGTAGATTGTACTTGTAGTAAGTCAGGCAATATCTCTTTAGCACTAGCCAGTTTTGCAGCATTCTGTTTTCCTTGTGTAATACAAAAGTGAAACACACTGAAACAAGTTATTTTTAATTTATACATTAAAGCATAGACAACATATTCCTTTAGACTGTGTGTAACATCTGATTAAATTAACAGCTGAAACATTCAGCAGAATATGCTATTAGTGAAATTATAACACCAAAATGTGATCTAGGACCTAGAAAACAGGATTTTCTCAAGTTAGCCAAAAAACGTGTGTCCAGTTACAGTCTTTACAATAGGAAGAGTTAAAGGAACATTACTATTGGACAATCGACTGACCTTCAATATGACTTGTCAGGTTATAGTGAAAAGTGCTGTGGGAAACAATCTCTTGGCACTACAATCGTTTTTGGGTGTTTATTGTGTATTTGGTTAAACAAACACAGTCACTCTGGGTAGCTATGATGTCATTTCATCCAGGATGGCCCTGACCTGGACCGGATCTGCTCGGCCTTTGGTCTCCTTCTGAACTGAACCCATCAATGTATTCAGCACCTTTTTATTCCCCGCCTTAATAACCTGCACCTGGAAAAATAAACACAGACATTCAGTGCTGTGCAAAATTTCTTAAAAATAGTCGTCCTCTGAATAGCTACTCTATAAGAAAACCAAATTATGTGATCAGACCTGTTCAGGATGAGTGTCCACTACTCTCTGGCATATTTCCAGGAGTTTTTCCCTTTCACTGATCAGGCCCAGGTCCAGCTCCTTCACCAGCTGTTCCACAGGCTTTTCTGGAGCCTTCCACATCTCCTGGAAAACCTGTAATAAGAACACAGCAGGAGCGTAAATCTCTGCACTAATAATCACTTGATTGTGATTCTTCATTTAAAAAACATGCACAAAAGACCCTGAGTGGCTCAGCAGGATAAGACGCTGACACTATGACCAGAGGATCGTGAGTTCAAATCCTGGTCATACTGTTTACCATCAACAGCTGGGGCCCAAGAGAGCAAAAATTGGCAGTGCTCTCTCTGAGTGGGTAGATGGTGCTCTCACTCTCCCTATCACTCTTAGATTGTAATGTCTGCTGGCTCAGGTGTCTACTTTTTGGTCCATTCGGAGCTGGAAATCCTGCGCTTTCCTCTGAGAGCGTTGGCTCCCCAGTGACGGTGATTCATTGGTAGTTCAAAAAGAGGCGTGGCCACATCACAAGCAACGGAGGAGGCTTATGCTCGACTCCACCCTCCTAGAGTCAGGAACATTTCAAAAGTGATGGGGAGAGTCCTAACAGAGGGGATGGGATAATTGGCTACTACTACATTGGGAAGAGGCAAAATTGGCAAAAAATTTAAAAAAGAAAAAAAAATGCACCGCATCAAGTCTCAGATTTCTTTAACAGAAGCCTAAAGTCCAGTTAGAAGATGATAAAGCCTTGCTCTGCTATCTGGTCTTGTGACTGGAAGGTTGCTGGTTTGATTCCCAGGCAGGTCATGACTGAAGTGCACTTAAGCAAGGCACCTAAATCCCAACTGCTCCCCGGGTACCATGGATAGGGCTGCCCACTGCTTTGGGCACATGCTCACTAGTGTGAGTTTCACTGCACAGATGAGTTGAATGTGAAATTCTGTTTCTCACTGACAAAGTTGACTCTAATCTAATCTGAAAAAAGCGACAATACTGCTGGGAATTCTTCACTTTGGTTAATTTTCAATATTTTATTTAAATTGACTTTCATTGTTTTAATTGTGTTCCCCTTTAACCACATCGTTTCAGTTTGTTTATTACTTTGGCTAAATAATGTGCTTTGTTGAATATGACAAACTTAACTATCATCCAAAATCAATGCACAACCTTAATATACAAAAGTGAGCTCATTTGCATTGCAGTGCACTGTAATGGATAAGACTGTTTTGCTCTTGTAGGAGCTTCCTGAAGGCACCAGAGAGAGTGTCTATAGGCGCTGTAGTGTTGAATATGGAAACAGGATTAGTGAGGCGTTTCTTCTCTGACTCACCATTTTGGCAGCAGAAGACGAGATGTGACCAGATTCCAGAACATTCAGCAGATCCGCAAGGGTTTCAGGAGAGATGGGACTGAGAGAGAGAGAGAAGGTGAGCAAGAAAGAATTACATACACATCTATGTTCTACTGTATTAGAAATCCCAACAGTGATATAATTGCCAAACAGTGTAGATACAAACACCTACCTTACAGGTTTCTGACTGTAGTTGATTTGCTGCTGCAACATTTATCAGCCCCTCTACCACTGATCAGTTTCTGACCACTTTTTTCTAAACATAATTTGGGCAGTGGACCATTCTCGGCATAGCCCATCTGTCGATGCACAGATTGCATTAGCCATCCGCTAGCTCAATGACCAGATTCTGACCACAAAGCTGCTTCTGTCGGGATATTTCCACTCTCTAGTTCCTTAGATGTGTGTAAAAGTCCAGTAACACTGCTGTGTCTGATAGTCCAGCCCCAGTACCACACACCATCATGATACTACTTCAAATTCACAGCCCTGTGGTCAGAAACTGACCGACTGATAAATGCGGTAAAGGGTTTTGATGAATGATGCAGCATCAGCAACACACAACCATGATACTAGTCTCAGCCACAGATGCTCCGCCAACAAGTGGGCAGAGGGTCTATCTTTACATTCACATTTAGGGCACTTACAGATGTTCTTATCCAGAGAGGCTTGCTTTGCTGTTTACCCAGGAAGGATGTCTTAGTTAGTGTAGGATAGAATCCAGAAGATACCTCAAGCTTAGATGCTGCCGAATGTCAGTATGGATGCTTAGATACAAAATGCCAGACCTGAGTGTCACCTCAAGTCATTCTTGAGCCATTAATAAGTGCATGACTGTCCTGTCCTGCTATAGTAGTTTAAAGAGAACCGTGTTGGTCACATTTGTATGCACGGACAAGAAAATTGTGCAGCAGCAGAGGCTACAGTCAGGTGTACACCTATATAGTGCAAGGATGGTGTTTCTGATCAAATGTCCACTGACTGTAGCTTTAAGGTAAAAGTAAAGACAAACTGAACACTCAAAAAAGGATAAAGCGTGTGTGTGTGTGTGTGTGTGTGTGTGTAAGACCCAGGAGAACTCATTACTGGATGCTACTTTAGCCACAGCATCATGGCTGGGTAACTCTCCTCCAGGCCTGTGTGTATGTAGGCAGTTTAGTCACACACACTCACTGACTGGATAGGAAAAAAACATGGAGGTGATCAACAAGACTGCCTTGGATCAGTGATCTACACGCACTTGCATACATCCCTAAGCAATAAGAGAAACACAGCTTCAATTTCTTGTGATTTACTGCTAGTGAAACGCAATCTGGAACAAGAAGGAACAAGCTGAGTGGAAATAACCTGCACTTTGTCTTTGTCTTAGTGGCTCAGACCCTTCCCACATCCTACACCCTCTCTCAGGCTCTAGACAGCGTGTCTGAGTGGTCATTTTCAGTGCTGTGAGAGACACAGATGTCCATTATTTCCTCACAAAGAAGAATGGCTTGGAGAGGCAGAACAAATAAAAAGTTCTGGTTTTCACATTCCAGACATCAAAAGGCTCGGCACGGAACTACTACTGCCTCATGGACCAGACAGTTTCCACCTCTGGGATTATAACACGCTCAAAATGCTTGTATGGCTAGGTCACAATGCAGCCATGGCCTGGTGGATCGGACTAAAGAAATTAGAAACACTGAGGAGCTCCTGTAAAAGAAGAAATTACCTCAGGTCCCCTGTCCAATCCGAATAGGGCTTAAGTAGTGATGGAACCAGCTGCTTAAGTGTTTTAAACGAGGTCCTTAAGCGGCTTATAAAGTGCGGCTCGTTAATAACAAACAGAATTTTCTCTCATGAATTGTATTTAATATGTGAAAGAAGTGCCAGATCCAATCTGCGAGGTTCTGGTTCCGGAACATTTAAGCTCAAATTAAGCCCTGACAATAGAGTATACGTTTAATATCAGCAGATCCCTTAAGCCCAGTAACAAGTGATGAAAGTCATAATTGAGTGAAGGAAATCACCGTCAGCATCAATTCCTCCATCCTAATGTTTACGTTGCTTCACTATGTCTGAGATGTTACTTCAATGTTCTGACTCACCTCTGACTGACCTTCAGACTCTGCTGGTTTAGGTTACCCAGAAGTTCCTGCATCACCCAGCCAATCGCCTTCCTCGGCTCTACCTTTGTGTTCTGGACAACGCACTCGAAATAATCCGCCAGTCCATCCTCATTCTGGAGCAGAGAGAAACATCTGATACTAATAATACATAATATGCTAATGTTTTATGACCTGGTCTTTACTGCAGGTTTCATTTACCTTCAGAATACACATTTTTCTTTTCATTTCAGTCAGAAGATGTAAGATGGATTACTCCCCCTTGTGGACAAAAAAAGGCACTGAAGCAGAAACAACCCTGTGACATGTACCATAAACATCTAGTGTGTAGCCAAAGTCATTAAGCATGCATAACCAGCACTGATTCAGGACACTCTATTGTCACATGATGCTCAGAGTGTGTATACTGATGACTTGGCTGCGGAAGTAAACTTTAAATCTTAGTTATAATATTATAATTGTCCTGTTCATGGTCCACCTACAAACAAGTTCTTCTGTTAGAAACTCTTGGAGCGTGATGTTCTTTGAAGATCTGATATTATTTGCTATTATTTTATTTTGTGTGTCACCAAAGCTTAGAGAATAAACAGCAGTTTGCATGTTCTTACCTACAATTTGACTTCACTGTGATTATTGTGGGTCATCCAGATCATTCTGGGTGCTTTAGATTAGTGGTGCACGATACTGCTAGATTTGATATTGATCTGATACCAAGTAAAGATAGGGCCAGTATCACCAATACTTTTTAATAATTAAGGTGGATGCATTATCACACAGTTAAATCTGAATTAATTTCCATGACCTTTATGTGTTTCAGTATATTTTCTTGTGGTTTATAAATTAGTTAAAATCCAGAACAGAATTTGGGCTAAATTTTTTTTAGAAGTTTGTAGGGAAATTCAATTACAGTAAATGTATTCATTTCAATAAATAATATAATTATATATAATATTATCTAAATATATAATAATAATTGTATGAATGTATTATATCAAGGTCTTAGCATCATTTATACTTTGAGTCAGCTAAAGTAACAAATTCACTTTGTAAATAAATATTAACTTATGCCAAAGGTGACTAAAATAATACTTTCACCACTATTATGTAAACTGAGATGCTGGGGCTGTCTTACTGCTGCTCACATGATCTCTCAAATTAGTTGACGGTGAGCAGAGGGATGCCAGTGTCTCGGGGAGCTCCCATGTCTGTTTACCTTCTGGCTCTCTCTTTTTAGGTAAGCTGTTCTATATAGTTCTGCCGGAGTCATTAGCCACACTCTGTTATGTCTCATAATCCTTGTATATAAACATAAACAGAACTAATTTCAGCTCTGTCTTTTTCAGAATTAGCGAAAATTATCTCTGTATGATGCCACCTTAGACCAGCTGCCCACCAACAACCAACTACCGTGACCTGCTCCAGATGCCCTACACAACTGACAACAATCAAGTTTATATGGACTTTACTGGCTGCTTCCTTTATTATCATCATCCCTGTTTCACTTCTGTCACCATATCAGTACACCTGAACACTATAACAGCATCATAGGATTATGTGATTTATCAAGAACTTATAATTAGATGAGCAGAGGAGGATGGGTCCCCCATGTGAGAAAAAAAGTCCCCCAAAGTTTCTTCCTCAAGCTCTGAGGGAGTTTTCCTTGCCACTGTCGCTGTAGGCTTGCTCACTGGGGATTTGGTGTTTTGTATTACTAACCCTGTAAAGCTGCTTTGTGACATTAGTTGTAAAAAGCACTTTATAAATAAATTTGACTTGACTATTATCAGCCTGGATATTCTCTGCCAAAGTGAAAGGCCTCTAGCAATGAGCTCTGCCTCTGGGTGAGGGGCCTGTTGGAGGTGTCAAGGGGTGGGGGGTTTCTCTCCTCTCTGCATTCCTTTCACATGATTGTTCATATGCTTGTATAAATATGTTGTGTTACCACTGTATCATACAGTCTTTTTATGAATTATATAGCTTGCTGTTTCATTTTCTGCCTGAAAATACAGCATCACCGTGCTCCTCTTCCTCTCTGTGTGCTAGTGGCGTTGGTATCAATATTTGGATCAATCTGCCCACCACTATTTTAGATGCCTGTATTGGAAGTGTGTTTACATGCAATTATGATCTAATTTGAGGAAACAAAACGTTTTGTCCAATAGGGCTGTATGATACCACCTAATACACAGCATTAGCTGCTGCAGTGATTACCCTGAATACTGTGCTAGAATTTTATTAAATAAATGTGAGACTTGAAATGTCATGGGAGTATTTTTACACACCCTGGATCACCTGCACTTTGAGTTTGGTACATTTGGTAAAGTTTGAAAGCACTGCGTGAGCGAGGGAGCTCATCTCTGGTTTGGTCCACTGTATGCGCAGAAACAGCACCACATGTGTGATTCGTTGATTTTGTATTTGTCTCTGTGCACCTCAGATAATAAATTTTTATCAACATTCTTTGCGCAACAAATAAAGTGGATGTTTTCAGTCTGCTCAGGTTTGATCTGCCACAACAACACAAGCCATCACAGCAGGAGTCTCTCTCACCATCAGTGTAAAGCTGTGCTCAGGCAGTATTCTGTATTGCTCGATCATTCTCGCCCGTCTCACTCCTGGCAGCTCTGGCAGCTCTGTCTTCAGCTTGTCAATCAGGACCACCTGGGTGGGGTCGACATCAGCAGGCAGTGAGTCCTCACACTCGTGCACAAACAGAGGAGGAAGATTAGGCTCTGGCATAAACCTGAGAGAGAGAGAGAGACTTATTAAAGCTTTGTCTTCTTGAATACATTCTTGAATGTCTAACAAACTAATTTGTAACAGTTATCATTTATTTCCTTCCTTCAATTATCATTTCAGAGGGATGAAGAAAAAAAACATTTGTGCAAATGAATTAGTGAACGAATGATCTGATTTGAATGAATGTAAAAGTGAAAAGAATAAGAGGAAAAGAGCTGTGTGTGTGTGTGAGTGAGTGAGTGAGTGAGTGAGTGAGAGAGAGAGAGAGAGAGAGGCAGACCCATCATTGAGTTTAATCTTCACCCCACTGTCAATCACACTCACACATACACACACACACTCTGTCTGTCACAGAATTCAGGTACAACACCACCAGAACACAACAGCTTAACATAATCACACACACACCTCTCCCTCTTCCTCTCTCACACACACACACATCCCTCCCTCTCGCTCTTCCTACCTCTCTCTCCCTCTCCCCATCTCTCTCCATCCATCTCTCTCTCTCTCCATCTTTCTCCATCTCTCTCCATCCGTTTCTCTTTCTGTACTTCCGTCTCTCTTTCTCTCCATCCGTCTCTCTCTTTCTCTTAATCTCTCTACTTCCGTCTCTCTCTTTCTCTCCATCCGTCTCTCTCTCCACCTCTTTCTTTATCTCTCCATCTCTCTCCATCCATCTCTCTTTCTCTCCATCCCTCGATCTTTCTCTCTTCATCTCTCTCCATCCATCTCACTCCATCTCTCTCCATCCATCTCTTTCTCTCCATCCGTCTCTCTTTCTCTCCATCCCCTCCATCCGTCTCTCTTTCTCTCCACCCGTCTCTCTCTCCACCTCTTTCTCTATCTCTCTCCATCCGTCTCTCTTTCTCTCCATCCGTCTCTCTTTCTCTCCATCTGTCTGTCTCTCCGTCTCTCTCCATCCGTCCCTCTCTATCTCTCTCCATCTCCATCCATCTCTCTCTCTCCATTCGTCTCTCTCTCTATTCGTCTTTCTCTCCATCTGTCTCTCTCTCCATCTCTTTCTTTCCATCCGTCTCTCTCTCCATCCATCTATCTTTCCATCCGTCTCTCTCTCCATCCGTCTCTCTCTCCATCCGTCTATCTCTCCATCCCTCTCCATCCGTCTCTCTCTCCACCTTTCTCTGTCTCTCTCCACCTCTCTCCTCCCTCTCTCTTAATCTCTCTCCATCCATCTCTCTCTCTCTCTCTCTCCATTCATCTCCATCTGTCTCTTTCTCTCGATCTCTCTCCATCCGTCTCTCTTTCTTTCCATCAGTCTCTCTCTACATTCGTCTCTTTCTCTCCATCCATCTCTCTCCATCCGTCTCTCTCTCCATCCGTCTCTCTCTCCTCCCTCTCCACCTCTTTCTCTCTCTCGCTTTCTCTTTCCCACCTGTAGTCCTGCAGTCCCTCTTTGTCTCTCATTGGAACTGTAATTCTATTTGAGAGGAAAGAGAAAAATGAGTAAGTTTATCATGAGTGAAATCAACATCTTAGAGACTCGATTATTATACATTCTTAAGCTCACTACATGTGTTAATGCATTTTCTTTGGTTGACCCTTCTAATCACCTGTAATTCTAGGTTAAAGTTCAGCTATTTCTCTGAGCTGTTGCTGTGATTCTGGCTGTAGTCCTCTAGATCAAACACAGCTTTTTAATGAACAATTCTGTTAGTGGATCCCATCATAACCGTAGAACCGGAAGTGATTTCCAGCTGATGAAATGATGAATGATGGTGAAGTTGCTTAACTGTGAAGTACATCCAGTCTGAACAATGATTTACAGTCAAAGCTCAGGACTGATGTGTAATATCAGTAATGATGGTACTGGAGGAAGCAAAGGGGTGCTCACAGAATAACTGTGGATAAATGCAGAAATCTGACAGCAGCAAAATGGAAACATAACAAACCTGCATTACAATAAATACAGGAGCTGTATGAGTGAGAGAGCTCCAGTCACAGAAGAGTTATACAGACACTGTTACTCTCAGTAGACGTCTGTAATGAAAACTTTTAATAATAAATTATTTTGTTCTCATACTGTATCTGATGTTACTGCTTTCCTTTTTTATTTTTTATGCATTCTTTTGGAAGAGAATCAAAACAGAACAGAATAGTGCATCTCCACAAATTAGGATAGTATGACCTTTTTTTTTTTTTTTTTTTTTACACTATTTTCCCCTTAATGTGTTGGGTAGCCAATCAACCCGCCCATTCGTTGACTCTCCCCATCACTTGTAATGTCTCTGACTCTAGCAGGGTGCAGACTAACACAGGCCTCCTCTGATGCATGTGAAGTCAGGCTCCGCCTGTTTTCCAACTGCTGCCGATGCATCACTGCCGGGCAGCCAATGCGCTCAGAGGAAAGCGCAGGATCCCTAGTTCTAATAGATCACCTGTGCCAGCCAACATTCCTTAGTAGTCCTGGGAAAATTTTACCTGCTCGCAGAGACCATTACCAATTTTGCTCTCTCAGGCCTCAGCTGCCGATGGCAAGCAGAGTGACTGTCATTTTATATTCATTACATGTAAACTAACATTACAAGCCTTTTTGTTTTTGTTGATCTTATGGCTCCTGAAACTCAGAAATCCAGAATCTCAAATGAATATATTTGATTTGGAGCTTGAGTAAATTACTGTTCAAACAAGATCATTAAAAAAGCCTGGAAATGTCTCACTTTACTGGTAATGAATATTAAATATCTGACATTTTTCCTTTTTAAATTAAATTCTGAACATTTTCACAATATTTTCATGTTTAGAGATGCACTAGCATAAAATTCAGGGATGATTTTTAACTCTAAGCCGGGATTTCTTACCCAGCTTTGCTGTCAAAAGCTCTTGTCTCGTTTACAATGGCTCCACCTCTCTGCACAACCTCTATCTGCCTCTGGATCTCAAAGTCTGAAAAATATCAACACAACATCTGCGTCTGTCTGGCAGTAATAAATGTGAAGTGAGTTTAATCCCGTATGAATCTGCACTGTGTAGGAATGGCTGTGTGGTGTGTTTATTACTGTGGGATGTCTGGTTCTCACCTATGGCTCTAGCTACATATCGAGCACTGTTAATGTTCTTCACTTCAGTCCTCACGCCCAGCGGCTCTCCAGGACGATGAACAGAGACATTAGCATCCACTCTCAACTGACCCTCTAAAGAGACAGACAGAGAGAAAAAGAGGAAAGAATAAACTTGCTGAAAATCACTCATTTGTTGCTGAATTCACTAAAACTCTGCCAGCAAAGCTGTACATAAATTTAAATAGGAATGATTTGATTTGCATGAAGCAGGTGAGTAATGCGCTGTCCCAGCGTGGCCTGTGCTCTGGTGAAAAGCTTTCACTGCTTTTGTTCAAGCCAAATAAACAATTTGCTGTATTTTGCTTTGGGGGCCTTTTGATTAAACTGGAACTCTTGAATTTTTCATTATGGAGAAACAAGGGTTTGCTTGGGCTGTGACGATCTGTGACTAGATGAAGGAGAAACCAATTATTTTCTCTCCTTAAGACCCCAATGTGATCCCTTTCAAAAAACAGACCAGCAGCCTATTACTGATGTATTTCACACTCTGCTGCAATTAGACACCAGGATCTAATGGGGCCATTCAGCATCAGGCCTTTAAAAGAATATCTTCATGTTTTTTTAAACTTCAAAATACACTTAGAATTAGAGATGCACCGAATATTTGGCAACCAAAATGATCTGGTTGAAAATGGGGTGTGTATACACACACACCATTTTCAGCCAGATAATTGTGGTTGCCAAATATCATATTTTAACACAAGACCAACGTTTTATAAAAGCAAGAAGTCCACACACACACACACACTGCTCAAAAAAATAAAGGGAACACTTAAACAACACAATGTAACTCCAAGTCAACCACACTTCTGTGAAGCCAACCTGTCCAGTTAGGAAGCAACACTGATTGTGAATCAATTTTACCTGCTGTTGTGCAAATGGAACAGAGAGCAGGTAGAAATGAGAGGCAATTAGCAAGACAACCCCTATACAGGAGTGGTTCTGCAGGTGGTGACCACAGACCTTTTCTCTGTTCTCATCCTTTCTGGCTGATGTTTTGGTCACTTTTGCATTTTGTCAGTTCTCTCACCATAGAGGTAGCATGAGGTGATGTCTACATCCCACAGAAGTTGCTCAGCTGTGGCAAGAAGGTTTGCTGTGTCTGTCAGCACAGTGTCCAGAGCATGGAGCAGATACCAGGAGACAGGCCAGTACACCAGGAGACATGGAGGGGGCTGTAGGAGGGCAACAACCCAGCAGAAGGACCGCTACCTCCTCCTTTGTGCAAGGAGGAACAGGAGGAGCAGAGCCAGAGCCCTGCAAAATGACCTCCAGCAGGTCACTAATATCCATGTTTCTGCTCAAACTGTCAGAAACAGACTCCATGAGGGTGGTATGAGATTTTGAGTATGATTCCAAATCCAGAGTCCATGGGGTAATAATTTTGATTTACATTGATCATTTTTATGTTATTTTGTTCTTAATGCATTCCACTTTGTAATAAATCAAGATTTTCAACTGGAATATTTTATTCATTGAGATCTAGGATGTGTATTTTAGTGTTCCCTTTATTTTTTTGAGCAGTGTATATAAACACGTCGGTCGTGTGTTAAGATATGATAACACACACTTAATGTACAAGTCATAAATTATTATTTTTTAAATTATTCACAATAAAATATTCTTCCACCACATGATGTAGTCTATAAACAGGTAACACTGTTAGGCAACATGAGGACGGATATCAGTGTACATCATATGATATCAGACATTTTAATTATTGAATGAATTTATTGTAAGCCATAATTGTGCTTTATGTCATGTCTGCTGGTATGTTCCAGTTTTTCTCAGTCGATTTGGTACATTTCTCACATCATGATTTACATTCTCATCACAACAAGTGCATTTCTCACAACAATTAGTGCAAACAGCAAATCTCAATGAAACACCTGCAAAAGCCTGTATCTCACTCACAATTCTTTGTTTTTGCCTCAAAAGCAAATATTTATGTCAATCAACTAGTCAGTGCCATCAGAATGTCCCGTCTGTGTGTCATTGCCTATGAACAAGGCCGTCAGAATACTTATAGTCATGTTGTCAGCTCTTGAGTACAGAAACGCTGCACATTCTGTGGTTTATCAGTTGAAACGATTTGTGTTACATACAAAATACAAACTTACACAGAACATAAAGTTACACATGACTGTATGTGGAAGGCGGACTGCAAGAAATTAGACTGGAATTAAATTTATACAGAAATGTTCTTTTAATGTACTGTTCACACAGCAATTTGTTGACAAAAAAATTGATTGAAATTCAGGAAAGACGGACACCTGGCAGCTTTCAGTAACACAATACAAAAACTACAAAATTACAGACTGTTAATTACAGTCCTCTAAACATTCAAAACAACCTGAGACAGCAACTTAAGGAGTTATAGAGCTTTCTTTTCTGTACATCCTGATGCTCCTCTCTGTTGGGCCACATGTTTTCATCCACATCACACTGAATATCTTCTCTTGCAATGCAGTGTGTAATGAATCTCCTGGAGTGTCTAAACCAGCCTCTACAGGCATCTGCTGTGATATCCTCACAAGCTGCATCCACAGCAGTCAGCAGGTACATCTGGGTGTGCAGCTGCTGATCGTACACCTTCCATCTCCAGGCTGAGAAGAGCTCCTCAGTTAGGTTTAGGGATGGAGAGCAGGGTGGGAGGAACTCCATTAGCATTCTATGATGAATGGTAAAGCATTGCCTGATGGTGTTAGAGTGGTAAAAACTCACATAATGACCACATATTTGGACAAGTCCTCTTGCATCACACCTCTCTCATTATCAGGGATGATGCCTGTAGATGGTGTACAAGAATGTAAGGAGATGCTGTTATAGGGCCCTATAATGATAATATGTATAAGCAGCACACAGTGTGATGTTTCCTCCCCGTTGCCCTGGTACATCAGTTGTAGCCCTTTGGCCAATGATGTTTCGACCACACATTCTGCATCAAGTTTGAAGCCTGCATGGTGCGGTTCTCCTGATTCCAGCTCTATGATATGCTGAAGCACAAAAGGAGTAATGAAGAGCACATAATGTTTATTTTGGACAAGAAACAGATATTTCAGCCACAGCAAATATGTAAGCATGTATAAGGATTTTACCTGTAGGCTACATACTGGTACCGCAGCTCTTTCACTCTGTCACCATGTCTTTGAAATTGAACTGTGTACAGCAGTTTCATGCTAATCTGGTGTCACTGAGAGCTGTAAGATGTTTGATTATTGTTTGATCTAAATCTTCATAAATTCCCCTTCTTACCTGAACGCCAAGATTCACCTTGGATGATTGTACAATTTCATCAATTTAGGAAAAATGACTTAAATTTACCAAAAAAGTTTCATAGAAATGTACAAATGATGCCTGACCGATTATGAGAACATGTTCAGTACTTTTGCATGTAATGACCGAGGTGATGACACAAAGCCTAAATGTTTTGGAGGGAAAGACAATTTAACAATCAGTAGAACATATTTTGATGAACATGACATAAGCAACTGATAATGTAAAAAACAGCAGATAATTGTACATGAGCATTTGCCAAATGAGAAACACAATGAGAAACGCTATTATGATCTGCACAAGTGACAAAGAGATGTGGAGACTGTATGAATAGTTTTGAGAACAGTTGTGAGAAATGAACCAAATTGACTGAGAAAAACTGTAAATATTCAGTGTTCAACAGGTATTTTTAAATTACTGCTTAGTACGGTAATTGTTTAGTAAACCATGACAAAAATACATTTAGCCTATTTCATTTATGCAGTGGTGGAAAAAGTGGCAAATTTAATGAAACACTGGGGAAAAAAACGTTTATTATTCGGCCAAAATGCTTTTATTTTGTTCAGTTTTGGTTTCGGCCAAACATTTTCATTTCAGTGCATCTCTACTTACAATAAAACTGATTGTGCATGTGCTTTAGCATTTTAAGCAAATTCTTAGCATTTTTTAATTTAGAAACAGAAGAAAAAGCATAAAAGTTATTCTTATTTAGGGTAAAGATACAGTATTTTTACAGGACTGATTTTATATTCAAAATGACAGTACTGGCCTTGCACAAGTTCATGTTTATGTATTAATACATAATTTAATGTGAATTCTAAGAATATACACAAGGTGTCCACTTTATTATGTCCACCATCTATCAGCTCCAACAATTTATGTAGCCCATCCATCACTTAAACAGTTTAACCGCATGATCACTGACATCCCGATATTACACCAGTGCTCATAGCACAGCAGTGACAGTGAGAAGGTATCATCATGGTAATGTCTGTGATGCTTTTAGAAGTGAAAACTGTTGAAAGTGTATGTTAGTGTGTGTGTGTGTGTGTGTGTGTGTGTCTTAACTGACCCGACATGTTTCCCTGGCAGGTGCCCAGCGTCTGCAGGATCAGTTGGAGCTCTCTCACTGCTGCTGCAGCTTCATCACCACAACTCATATCAGCTTCCATCACTAACTCCATCAGACCTACACCTACGGATAGACAAGAAGAAAGAATGTTTAATGTAAATCTGAGATAAATCACTTTGTTCTGTGTGTATAAAGGTTAAATTGGTGATGTTCTTTAAAAACGGTTTGATCTCTGCATGGTTAAACATGGTCTGAATCTCCTGTGTTGAGAGCTCTGAAGGTCTGTCCCAGCTGTGTTAAGATCTATGAAGGTCTGTCCCAGCTGTGTTAAGGACTATGAAGGTCTGTACTGGCAGTGTTAAGGACTATGAAGGTCTGTACTGGCAGTGTTAAGATCTATGAAGGTCTGTACCGGCAGTGTTAAGATCTATGAAGGTCTGTACCGGCAGTGTTAAGGACTATTTTGTCTGTACCGGCAGTGTTAAGGACTATTTTGTCTGTACCGGCTGTGTTAAGGACTATTTTGTCTGTACCGGCTGTGTTAAGGACTATTTTGTCTGTACCGGCTGTGTTAAGGACTATGAAGGTCTGTGCCGGCTGTGTTAAGGACTATGAAGGTCTGTGCCGGCTGTGTTAAGGACTATGAAGGTCTGTGCC